>CAKALU010059748.1:0-22054 GCA_916700995.1 Hozukius guyotensis | reverse complement strand
CACACACACACACTTCCAATGATTTGTGTGATCTGTCCCGTTCTGCAGATGTGACGGCGGTGATGTTGTGTTGGCTGAGCTGAGGTGGCTGATGACAGGGCGGGCGACACGGCGAGCCACGGCAGCAGGCTTTGCTTTACTTGGCTCAGTTCAAACACGGAGACGAGACGACACGGTTACCCGTCATTCTGAGTGTCAACACTGACACAAACAGCCTGCGGCAGCCCGTCTCCTTTGACTACAAAACAAACAGCGTCTCTGTGTGTAAATGTCTCTCTGACGATTACTGAGAAGGTTTGCGATGTTCTCAACACACACACTCTCTTAAACGAGTGTGCAGGATACACAATGTTCACTTTAATGGGTCAATTCACCTTCATTTAAAACAATCTTAATAACCCCTGTAGTGGGTATCTCTGCCCAGATTTTAAGTTATCCGTTTCTCAGCTTCCTGTCACCAACACAATACAACAGAGGTGTTCTGTTAGTGGTGATTAAGCCTTCTCTTTCCAGAAATAATGTCCTGGTTCCAACTTGTTTTCTTTCCGGATGGTGCCGGGAACATAATGCAGCCTGCAAAGTAAGCAACGGCTGTCAAATCACCATATGATGTAAGGTTGATTAGTTAAGTCTTAAATGTCTGATATACCACTTCCTAGTGAGGAGCTCCCGTCTACAGTGGGAGAGTGGGCTACAATCAGATTATCAATAGATAAAAAGGACATAAATAAATGGATATAAAACATCCCTACCATAGACAATGATAACATCTCCTATTGAATTAATAACGATAATAGATATTCTGTGCTAAACAATATGGCTAAGTAACAAGTAAGGCTGGTTCAGGCTATAAGAAACATGTTGTTAGTTCTTCATTAAGTCCTGATGGTTCAACAGCCCGCAAGGACATTTCAGGATATATATGACAACTGATGAAGGATTTGATGTTATATTTATTACCCGTCGAAACGTTAGTCTTCTAATAAAGTTTACTGCCTTCAGTCGGTGTGCTCCAGTGAGCTTTGGACCTGCTCTCTGAAGCCTCTGGAGTCTCTCCTGTTATATGAGCTAACAAGCTAGTTAGTTTGGAGAGCTATTGTGACCATGATAGTGACTGACTAAAGCTAGCGTCTTCCCGGTGTGTTAGTGTTTTACTTGGCATCTACAGTAGTAGCAAGTTACTATGATGAACGTCGCTGTGACACTTTTCGGTGTGACAAATAAAACACAGTTCAGAGCTTCGTATTCAGTCAAGATGTACTGTATGCACCAAAGTATTCCCTTTACTTGTGTTTCAGTAACGTAGCTCAAACGCCCGCAAACACAGTTCCCTAATTCACAGTTTGGTTGTCTTTAGGGTTAGAGCTATAGGGTTACTTCAGTATTCTGCTTTCATCCACCACCTCCAGACGTGTGTCACACTAAGTGCCTTTGGACAACAGTCATCAAGGAGGCTAGGATGCTACGGATTCTTGCCCATACTTATGTTTCAGCCAGTCTTGGATTTGATCAGAAAGGATTTAATCACTGCCTCCTCATGTCCCCTTCATGAGCCCTTCATGTCCCCTTCATGTCCCCTTCATGTCCCCTCTGAGAAATGCAGATTGCAGAATCTGTTGTAATCACTCGTATTCTGTGTTCTTCTAAAACTATGCCAGGCACCATGTTATGCTATCCAAGAAGAGACGCCGTTCTCTTTTAAATGTGCGGTAAAAAAATGAAATAACCAAATCCGATATAGACCCCATGTGTGACCGTTGCAAGCAGAACCAGGCCACTCTAATTCACATGTTTTGGGATTGTCCTAAATTATTTAATTGTTGGCAATTAATATTCAATATGCTTTCTAAAACTACTGATAAATCCTTAGAACCATCAGCCTGTCTTGCTTTGTTTGGGGTGGTACCACAAAATTTCACTTTAAACAACAATAAATTAAACCTTTTATCTTTTGCTATGCTGGTGGCAGGAAGACAAATTTTGATTAGATGGAAAGATTGCAACCCTCCAACATTCACACAATGGCTCAGAGATATGTTATATTTTATTAAGTTGGAGAAAATCCGGTATACTATTAAGGGGTCAGCCAACAAGTTTTCATTGATTTGGCAACCTTTCCTTAGTAGTGTTGATTCCTTAGACTCAGATAACTTTGTGGCTGATTAAAGTTTGGTGTATGTGTGTGTATGTATATGGATACAGTATATGTGTGTATATATTTGACCAGGAATATTTCAAACGAAGCATTGGAAGGACCCCTGATTTGTCTTTGTGTTCAACTCTTCGGCTCAACTCCTGTGCTTGTTTTATGCATGTTAGTGCCCTAGATGATAGGGTGTACTGTCCTACACCTCTAACAATTTATCATTATTTATTTATGTTTATACATTTTTTTTTTTTTACTATGACTATTTTATTTCATTTGTATATTTGTGTGTATTTATTTATTTATTTATTGACTTTTTGTAATCTTGTGATCTTGTTAGCCCGGAAACAGACTGTCCAACCCATCCAGGGTATTTCACTGCCTGTTGCCCAATAGATGCTAAATCCAACCCTCACAACCCACAGGACATGCAGGAACAGGAACAAATGGCCACATAAATCCCACCAAATTCCCCTAGAATTTCACCAAAACAGATATTGGAAAAACTCCTTTATCTCTTATGGGATGCACACTCAATGTTGCCTATAGAGAAAATAACCCTATACAGTAAATTGCTTGGGTCTCCTTTATGCTTGTAAGTTGTCTGCACCATTCTCCACGGCGTGTTACTCCACCGTGTCTGACAGCGTAGCGCGCTGCTCTGCTGCGCTCTGCAGGGTGTAATCCCGGGTAAGCTCGGTGGTAATGCAACTTTTCATGGGATCGTTAGCTAATGTTCCGCTGGGGATTTTGCTGAAGAAGCACAGCTCCACCAGTACAGCGGAGCAGAACCAGACAGATGGCTCCGATTCTCACAAACCACAGAAGCACTTACACAACCCCCCCCCCCAAATACACAGAGACACACAAGGAGAACACTACATCACACAGCAGCAGTTAGACGGACACGCGTGGCTCCTTTACGGTAGCACTTTAACCATCAGATTCATCAGCTCTTTAAGGGGGACTGGAGATTCATTCACACATTTCTAAAGTCTAAAAAGGAAGGAAAATTAACTTCCACTCAAAACTCTTCACGGTATAACGTTTGAACTAAAGTTTAAAATGTTTCTTAACAAGATTTGTGAATTTCAAGTCATTTTTTTTTTATTTGCATTAATTAGACCAGACCTTTACTTTATGCAAATGTAGAGCAGTCGATGCAAAGTGGTTCCTGCTCTAAACCCGCCACACTGCTGGCATAATGCATACGTTACATGGAAAATTAATGGGAAGCTTGCAAATGATATCCCTCTGTGGAATTGGTAAAAACGAAAAAGAGCCCAGAGGACAGCCTCAGGGACACATAGGGTTAAACATTCAGCTCCAGTATATATTCAAGTACTTGACCAGGAAGAAGTTTAGATCAGGAGCAGAAAACAGGTTAAGGTCTGTGAATGTGCTGGTCTGGGTAAAAGGTAACTGCCTCTTGAATAGATGACTTGTTTTTGATATATACATATATATATATATAAGGGGTGGAACGGTTCACAAAATTCACGGTTGGGTTCATATCACGGTTTTGGGGTCACGGTTTTTGGTTCGGTTCTTTTAGTTTATGTTACAGCGAGGAAGTCATGTTTGATTTCAACATGCTTTTCATTTATTTGGCAAAAATAAGTTAACAAATGTTTGCCTTAACAAAAGTATGGCTCCCATAAATCTTAACAGAAAGAATAGGTCTTCTACAGTCATTAGTACAAACCAAAAATGCAGCTTTGTTATTTTCATATAAATATGATGTAATTATAGACTAAGGCCATCAACATATATTGAAGCATAAGATCAACCAGAACTATACAAAAAAAATAAAGAACAGTGTAATATATGTCTCAATTCCCTGATTATCAGCTCTTAATTGAAAGATTAGTTTTTCCACTCAAAGTGCAGTATTTGGAGGATTACGGTTGGATTTCTGTACCACTGTGTTATTTAAAAATAATGAATAAATATAAAACACATTACAGGGATTGTGCTGCTGGAATTACTGTGTTGCTTAAGTGTCAGCGAGAGGGAATATTATAGCGCGGCTCAAGTAACGTTACGTTAATCATATGCTGAAATCCAGCGTCCTCCACGACTGCATAAGGCTGCATATCTTTCACTATAAACCTCCCCGATGCTGTAGTTGGGTTTTTTACCCTGTCTGAGTCTGAGTCTGAGTCTGCATGTAGAGGCTGTTTAAATGCTGCGGGGAGGAGTTGGTCTTTCCTACCCGAAGTGTTGCCGCTAGGATAAACCACACGTGTTGCACAGTGCTCACACAGTCGCCGTTTTATCCACCACTTTTTTCCATCATTTTCATGGTAACACTAAATCCGTAATGCTCCTATACAGCAGAGCCAAACGATGCTGGTGGATCCTCTAACTGGACTTTATCGTGTCCATTCTGCACTTCATCCGTGAAGGAGGCTGGGTCACGCTTCATCAACACATGCGCAGTAAAATCTGGTCTGCACTCGCCGAAATTGAGCCAATAGAGACGCACGACCGCAGCTTCAGTTACACTGCGCATGTGTTTAACCCCGTACCTCAAGACCCATGTCCACCCGTGTCCCAGCCTCCTTCAATAGGCCTTGATTTCTAGTGTCACAATAAACGGGAGCCAGACTCTACATGAAAAAAATACACAATCGGCCTCATAACTTATTTCAAATGAACCGAAAAATTCATACACGTCCTGAACTGTGACTAGCGAACCAAACGGGTCGGATTTTTTACCTGAATCGTTCCATCCCTAGTATATCTATATATCTATATCTATATCTATATCTATATATCTATATCTATATCTATATATATATATAATTAACTTATCTATAAAGTACATAAACATGTCTTTCCTGTTGCACTGATAAGCAGCATCTTGCCTTTCAGTGACGTCTCTGCTGTCGCAGCCACGTCCGTGCTTTGTGTTTCCTGTGTCCCCATCTCCTCTTGTCTCCATGTCCCCAGTCTATCTCTGTGTGGGTAGGCGTGTGTGTGTGTCTCCTTGTCCTGCTGTCCATACCTGGGTCGTCTCTGCAGTACAGTATGTCCACCCGGCCTCTAGTTATCTCTTGCCAGCATTGTGCTTATTTTGGTGCTACGTTCACTCGCACCGTTTTTCTTTGTGCCACAGGATCATTCCTCATCAGCCGCCCTCCTCACCCCAGCTCCCCTCAAGCCCAGCCACACCTCGGTGTTTCCCCATACCTCCTCCGGACATCATTCCCCCCCATCTCCACCTCCCGTCTCCGCAATAAATCTATTCTCTTTAAACAGTCACTCCCTGTGTCTGTGTCTGTGTCTGTGCCTGTGCTTGTGCTTGTGTCTGTGTCTGTGTCTGTGTCTGCGCTTGGGTTCCCATTCACTGATCCTAACATCTGCCAGTGATGTTAGCTAACATTACTGTTCTTGGAAGGGAAAAGGGAACACATGGACTAAATTCATCTACAATTCCACTGAAAACTAGACTAGAAGCAGCAATAAAACAGCTGGGACAAACACCATAATCAGTCAGCATGCTGACGTTTCTAAAAAAAAAAAAAAGGTAACCAATTATAATCGAGGGTGATGTGGATGTAACCTTACTGTTACTGTCATGTTTATACAGTAGGTAATCAGTAGGACTGAGCAGACGGTCAACCATCGAAATCTCCTTCTTGATGTTCGTTAAAAGAACTAGAATGGCACTCGTAGCGCCATCATCCACGTGTATTTTTGTTTATGTTGAGATCAGCTGTACGTAGCGGAGCAGCTTAATGTTCTGGCTGATCGTAATGCTTAAAAAAATTCCTGAATCTGGACCATGGTCCGGATCGCCACCAAAATGTAATGGATTGGTCATTCACCCCTCTAAAAAATTTCATTCAAGTCCATCACGGACTTTTGGAGTTATCCTGCTAACAGACAAACAGACAAACAAACAAACCAACGCCGGTGAAAACATAACATAATAACATAATTATCTTGCTTTAATGCTATCTGACATTTTAGCTGCTCGTCTGCTCGTCTGAAGTTTAACCAAGGCAGTGAACAGTAAACTAAGACTGGCATTAGAGCCAAAGTGATTAGTTGGTCTGCAAGAAATGAATCGGCAACTATTTTGATAATTGATTCATCAAATTAAGTTGTTTTTCTAAGCTAAAATTTGGTCATTTGAGCTTTTAAAATGTGGTAATTTGCAGATTTTCTCTGCTGTTTTATGAGTTTTGCACTGTTGATCAGATATTAATTAACATGATTGACAGATTAATGTGAGAAAATAATCATTAGTTGCAGTCCATCATGCTGTTTTTCTTGTAAGGAAATCATTAATTTTAAGCAAAAAAAAAAGAGGATATTTGTGGATGTCCCCATCTAGCCTCACTGTTCTTAGATTTGTGCCCCGCTGCAGAGCCGTGCACAGCACACGATATTCTCCAAGTCACCGCAGTGCACCATCACGCAGTGTAATGAATGTTGCACACTTACCAGTCGTCTTTACAGCCCTGAACACACTTCAAACACTGTCTGAATCTGCACTCTGTCACCACCTGAGTCTCGCCGGTAGCTGGAGTGTTTGCTGGTGTTGCTCTCCTTCTAAGGCAAGCGTTGTGTCAACTCCACACACACAAAGCCATGTTTGGCTGCAGTGTGTACACACAACGTGTTCGACAGCAGTCCTTCTCAATGTAGAGATGAAAAACAGATGTGGTTGTGTGAGATTAAAACGACGTTTAAAGAAGATATTTTTCGGCAGCACTAGTCATTTTTCATAGAGCCAGCTGTAGAGCGTTGGACTGTCTTACAATCACTAACTCAAACTGGATTTGGCCCCTGGAGATGGCAGTACGGAGAGAGAAAAAAGCAACTCAGGGCCCCAGAACCACCTCCGCCTTATTAAAATGATAAATGGTTTGACAGCCACTTTGGTGCATATCTCATTTCTCCTGCATACTGTCGAGTGGAGCGAACAGAAAATGTAGTCCTGCCCCAAAGCCGAGCACGTTGTTCTCCACATGATGTTACAACCTGTCTGTTACAGAGCCACGCCTTCAGGTTTCTCAGAGCAGACATCCCATCACACACATTCTGATTATTAAATCACAGTATACGAATACACACACGAGCACAAACTCAAACACAGATGACTGGGGTACACTGCCTCATGTCACACACTACAGCAAGACACTATATCAGGTAGTGAGTTGGTAGAGAACAAATTATTCTCCATTATGGTGATGTGTTCCTTGACAATGGGCCATTAGTGGAGGACGGCATGCTGTTAAGAATTCATTGGCTGCCAGCGTTACTTGCTCAGGGGAGGTCGGAGTCATTTGTCAGAAACACAACGTGTTGTCTGAGAAGTCTTTGCTGGACTCAACGGGGCTATAGATGTCATTCAAGATGTCCGACCAGCAAAACTGTTTTTTTATTTTCTTATTGAATTAAATCAGGTGTCAAAACTCTGTTTTAACAGCTGCTGTGTCTTAATTAGTATCGAACAATGGCAATATCCACCAGGTTCAGGGCCCCGATACAACAAGCCAACAGTACGATGCCGGGCGCCGTCAGGCCAGTGTTGAGGATCCACGGCCAACTATCATCTACACTCTAAGAAAAAAATCCGTAGAAAAATAGAAAATGTCCTGACAGAAAATGACCAGGACATTTTCCATCAAGTTTACGGACATTTTCTTCAACCCTACAACCCTCTGTTGATTTACAGGATGTCCTCTGTTCCATTCACGGAGGCTTCTGTTAATCCTAAAATGGAAAATATCTGTAAATTTACAGTACATCCTCCGTACCGAGCCAAAAGCAGGCCCAACCTTTACATTCTGGAGGGAAAACAGACGCTAACGCTAGCATCTGTACATTACCTATCGGTCTCTGTGGACCGCCTGAGACTAAAACTGGGGCTAACTCTACCTGACGTCCACTGAAGTCTAAAATATAAGCATTAGTAAAATGTAAATTACAATTCAAACTTGCGTTAGTCTCAAAATGAGTCAGCAAAATATTCCTGCGTATCTGGTAACGTTAACGGTCGACAACAGCTGAACTAAACAACAAAACAGCTTTCCAACTAAAACGATATTGAGCTAACGTTTAGTCCTGAACATGAATCACTCTGGTTAGATATTAATTGTTGATTTTTTTATCACAGAAGTGAGAGAAAGGTTTCTCCACATCCGAAATTTGAACTAAACTTTGCCGTGTGTGATGGTCTCCGCTTCTTCCAACTTTCACACTAGCGGAGGTTCGTGTTCCCACAATGCAATGCATAGCTTAAAAATACGGGTAAAACTGCTGTGGAAAATCGATACAGAAAAATCCTTCATATTAACACGGTACATTGTTTCATATTTTTACGGACTTTTTTTAGAGTGTAGAGCAGTGGTTCTCAACCTTTTTTAGGCTAGCGCCCCCCCATCCATCATCCAGGTCCCTTACCGCCCCCGTCAAATAAAATGTAGGCTAATTGTCTTCCTAAATATTTATATTGATTATTATTATTATTATTATTATGCAGATTTATTATTTATTTATATTCTCATTATATTCTTTTTCTTATATTCTTCTATAAAAAGCATGTGAATAGAATAGATATTTATGAGTTTTGCAACGGTTAGAAATTTGACATTCAGACTTTAATTAGGTATCACAAATCATACTCGCCAACCTTGAGACCTTAAAAAAAGGGAGGATTTCAAAACCAAAGCGGGAGTCTGGGGGTCCTCCCCAGAAAAATCTAAGTTTCAGAGACCTTGTTTCCTGCATTCTGGTGACTTTAAAAGAGTGAAAATAACAAAATAATAAGTTCACTGCAGCAGCATTTTATGTTAAAATTGTAACAGTGCAGCTGAATGTCCTAGCACCCATGGGTGCTGAGGCGTGAGGTGGGAGTGGTCAGAAGACCAGCTGAGGATAAGCGCAGGGAACAGACTTCTCTGGGAAACCGGGAGAGGGCGATGAGAAACGGGAGTTCACCGTGTATCCTTGGGAGAAATGGATGCTTTCAAGAGGAAGAAACTCTTAATTTCCTCCACGGGTAATACCAAGGAAGAGAGCGTCCATTTTCCTGAGTTGACACAGTAAACACCATGTTGGTGAAAGTTTATAGAGATGAAACTCTGACGTCCCGTTCCAGTGAAGGCAGCATATGGAGCAGCGCTACAGAAAGCTGACAGAAACACTGAAGTAAAGAGTCGTTGCTGTGGAAATGATACACCGTCTCATCTAGTTGCATTGTTGTTAGTGGAGCGGATAACATCCATTTTTCAATCAAATCATGCAAATAGTGATACAAGCACCAAATTTGGCATGATGATTGCCGAGGGTTCACTAAGCAAATATAAACGATTGGCCGCTTGAAAATCCAAGATAGCGGCCATTTTTCAAGATGGCCGCCAAATTGACCTGCTGATAATGATTTATGTCATAGAAATTCATCTACTTGATCGATTTGAGTGATCTTGGTGTCAAATTAGATGTTTTCTGGCATGCTGGATCTAATTTTGATAGTTTTAACAATTTTTAACTGCAATATGGTAGCCATTTGTCAAGATGGCTCTCAAATTTACTCGCGGAGAATGTTTTTCTTAAGGAAATGCATGTACTTGGTCAATTTGAATGTGTGATGTAGAGTTATATGTTTTCTCGTTTGCTGGATCTCATTTTTACAGCTTTAACATCCTACATTAAGTTTTTTCTTACTTTCTGGCCGTCCGCTGAGTCTTTGCTTTGTGGTTTTTGCGGCTTGAGAGTCCACAGTTCCAGTTCTAGCACCTGGTGTTGGATATGGACCTTGTCATATTCCTGCTACTCGACCAACTCGACTGATCCCCTACTCGACCAAGTAGATGAATTTCTATGAGAGAAACCATTATCGGCAGGTCAATTTGGCGGCCATCTTGAAAAATGGCCACAATCTTGGATTTTCAAGTGGCCAATCGTTCAGATTTACTAATCATTCCCTCGGGAATCATCATGCCAAATTTGGTGCTTGTATCACTATTGGCATGATTTTTCCACTATCCGCTCCACTATGTAAACTGGCAGGTTTTCTAATGTTGCAGACCACATTGTTTTGCAAGTAGTTGCAAGTTTCAACTCGTCTTGTCATGAATATTCCAAAAAAAAGTTCCAGAGGCATGTTGGTCTACGCTCGTTGATAACGCCCCCTTAGAAATCCAACTAAGAGGTTCCAGATTTGGTCTGGCGATGTCATTCTACCTATTTTTTTTTCCTCTACCTATTTCTTTCTTTCACAAAAGCAGCACATTTCAGTGTGAGTTCCAACTTTTTATCAAACTCACATCAAGCAGCAATGTGAAAATGTCATTTGTCTTCCTGTGAAGTTTGTAACTGCTCTGTGATCACGTCATTCCACCACTTTCTATTCCCAGTCTGGAATATTTCATCAACAATTGGACGGACTGCTATGAAATTTGGTACAGATATTTTTTTTTTTTCTTGCAATACAAATGACTAAATACCTGCAAAACTGATGCCTTTTCCCATCCACCACAGTTGTAATTTGTTTTTGGTGCTAATTAGCTAATGTTAGCATGCCAACACACTGAAGTGAGATGGGGAACGTGGTAAACATTATATCTGCTCTGAAAGCTGATCTTCCTGGCTGCAGACAACTGAAAGATATAATTGGTAGAAACACAGGTAGGTGACCGTGTGGCAATATTTCTCACCCTCACTGTTTTCACTCAGAGCAGCTTGATCACCACCCACGTCGTGTTAACCTCCAACTGCAACAACCCTGAGTCTGTTCTGATCAGTGAGAACAGAGCAGAGAAATACACAATAAAGCAGGAGCCTGCAGGGTCCAGGTCTCTCCACAGTGCTATTACTCATACAGGACATGTTCTCAGAGAGGGTCAGTTAGGAGACAAGCATGCTCGTATACATGGGGAGAAGAAATGCCTCCTTTGGGTGTCCTTGTACTTCCTGTAAATCTGAAGGTCAGATGGACCGACTTCAAAGTGAAGGATGATTATATGGCACTTAAATTCGCTAATAACGTCTGGACTGACTGTTATAAGGAAGAAGGGGGGGTGAGAGCTGCTCCATTACTGAGGTTGTCAAGTGGACACCTCCTGTCACTAATACGGTCAGTTTGGCCCACGATGCTAGCAGAAGGCTCAGTGGTGAAATCTGGCATCCTATCCCCCTCCCTTGTACACCTGTAACACAGTGTCTGTCTGATAATGACATTTTCAGTCACCTGTCAAGAGCTGGCAAAACAAAAGAGAAATACCTCTCAAACTGCATTTTTCACCAAAAGAAACACCAGAAAGAAGTCACTCTGCCTGTCGGGGGTAGCTGTAGAACATTGAGTAGGACAACAGGAGCAGATTTAGAGATTTGATTTCAAATCACAAAAAGCTTTCACATGTTTCCAGAGTGAGCCGACAGCACCAGGTGTTCATTCTGAGCCTGTACACCTATACGCTCTCCTACCAGGCTTGATTGTGCATTGACATTTACGCTACACAATAATAAAACCAGCTCACTTAACAAAGGAATCAGACTTCAAAAAATCAGCAAACAAAGCAGAGATTCCCACCCTGACGTAAGATCAGTCAGCAGGAACCACCAGGAGCATCCCGACATCTAGCGCACAGAGGAAGGAGATATATTATCTACTATACACAGACAATACTTGTTAGATCAATTCTTCGTTGGTTTTGGTCTTTCCATGGGATTTATTGACAATCAGACAAATATAGAATACCACCAGACTTATCCTTTAAAGGTCCCATATTGTAAAAAGTGAGATTTTCATGTCTTCTATATTATAAAGCAGGTTTAAGTGCTATATAAATACTGTTAAACTATCAAAATGCTCAATATACGGAGAAATACACACAGCCCGTATTCAGAAATTGTGCGTTTGAAACAAGCCGTTAGGATTTATGTCCATTTGTGATGTCACAAATATACAATATTTAGACCATTACACGGTTTTAAACGTAAACATTCTAAATGTGTCCCAGATTATTTCCTGTTGCAGTGTATGTAAATAACATCAGCTGACAGGAAGTAAACATGGACCCAAACTGTTGCCTAACAACGCAATTCCGTTGCAATTCTGTTGAAATGAGCTGCCGATGCTTGGAGCAGACACCAAATGATCACTTTAGTAGGGCGCAGCACCCAGTAGGCACCTGATTGGCAGCACCTGAAGCTCAAAACAAAAGTCAGTAATAACAGGAGAATACACTGTTTAGCATTGGCAGAGAATTTTGGCAAATTTTACTTGGGCGCTACCCACATAATCAGCTGTGCTGCTCATCCCACAAATGCATGATCCTTACTAGTTGGACATCATTGTGAAGGTAATTAAACAGGCTTTCCAACGATGTAAAATACAATGCCAATTAGCATTGTAACAACAGAGAAATAATCCACCAAACACAAGTTTCCAAACTTTTTTTTTTCGAGTTAACTTAGCTAATGTTAAAGGGACCTTAAATCATATGTTTCCACAACAGGGCAGGGAGAGAATCAGAGTTTTAGGAGAAGCTGTGTTTAAGATAGGCAGACAGGTACTGTAGGTGCTGTAGGTCGACAGATGTCACAATTTATGTGACCCATAATTAGCATTTAAAAGATTATACAGTAAATTAAATCAAGTTCTTTTCTAAAATGAGATATCAGCCTTTGACAGTAATCTCTCCATCGTCAGAGGAAAACCATCACACATTCTGATTGCAGCTGTAAAAAAGATGAAGATCAGTCATAAATGAACACACAACACAAAATGAACAAGATGCATTATTGAATGAAACACTTCAATTATTCCCACTGACAAGCTGCAGATGAACGGTCAGAGTACCACCCACCCCACCCCCCCCATAGGTCGAATAGTATCCGCGTGGGAAAAAGTCCTTTGGATCAAGAAAGAGACAAGTCAAATATGAAGACCCAGAGATATTATCCTGATGGATAACTCAATACCACAACCTGACAAAGAGCTGTGAAGACACTAAAAGAGAGGAGCCTGTGAGCTCCTCCACAGGTCTGCGGGGACGTGATCCACAATGACACAAACACACAAGCATGCTTTTTTTATACTTCATCCTGTATGGTGGTTTCTCTATTGGTTTTGGCCTTGATTTCTGTATCCAGCCTGAACCATTATGTCTTCTGTTAGCTTTTATTGAGCATTGCAAGGACTCGTACACTGAAAAACCACAGACCTGAGTGTTGGATCCACTCGAGTAGCTGTATGGAAGATTAATAGCAGCAGCAGTGAGTGGCAGCGGTTGTTTAAACCATGGCTTAATTGGCTCATGGAAGAGGCCATATTGTGCAATTGTTGACCTTTAATCTGCCCAGAGGGGCGTTACTGTGACAGGCTCTGCTCCTACAACACGCTACATCCAATTCACAATGCTGCAGCAAAGACTTCTACGGAGCTGTCCATTATTCAATGCCTTGCTAAAGGGCACATCAGTGGTGTCAGAAAATAGATGGAATAACCTTTAATATTTGTATATTTCATGGCTCAAAATGTCACCTTTCTAAAAAACAACCCTTCACTAACCTCCACACCTCAAACAGGAATTCTTCAGTTATGGCCAAAAACATGTTTTGTGATGTCACAGTGACCTTGACCTTTGACACCTGATTCGACTGCTATCGGGCCATTAAATAGGCGTTTTTGGTCACCTACTACACCTACTACGTTGTAAAAGTGAAAGTGAAACTTAAAAGTAACATGTAACATCAAACTGAATGAAACGTTTTGAACTCAAACAAAAAGGCTTCTTTAGGTTTAGGCAACAAAACCACCAAACATCAGCAGCCATGTTTTGGCTTAAAATAACTGTTTCAAAAGTGAAAGTGAACCTTAACACTTGTGAACACAAAGAAAATTAAAGCTGCGAGCAGCGTTGATTACCCGCTGCCGTGCATTTCCATGAAAGTTGGACACTGCTAAAAATGTATAACAACTTCCTGTTTCCTGTAGGTGGCGCTATGACTATCACTCATAATGGCACGTATATGTCTTCAGGCCTGGACTCTTATAAAACATGTCAAGTTTGGGGCAGATCGGGCTATGTAAAGTCAAGTTACAACAGCCTTCCGTGTCATGTCGAAACATCGAAATTCGCCGCACAGCCACAACAACGCCGTTTCACGAAAACACAAAAGATTCACAATTTAGCATCGTGAAAGTGTTGAGATTCTGCTGCCCGACTTTGAGATGGATTTCTTGAATCCTATAGGAGGAGTATTGTAAAGTTCCATACCTGTAAAGTGACAAAATGGCGTCTTCTCACATGACCTATGACATCAACGTTCGAGCGATCAAAAATTCCTTCACAGTTAAGCGTCACATTAGTTTGAGGGTTATACCACCCAAATTTGACCCAAATCCGATTTACTCTCTAGGAGGAGTATGTAAAAGTATGCATAAAATACATGAAAAACGCGACAAAATTCTAAATGGCCGACTTCCGGGTGGGCGGAGCAAATGAAACCCAATGAGAAATATGTCTGAAATAATGAGCGAGATGTGCCTACCACATTTCATGAATATAGGATCGGCTTTGTCCAAACTATGGCCTTCCACGCATTAGGGGGCGCTATGGAGCCTGCTAGCGACGCCCGAGCCCAATCACTACAGAACTTTGCAATTTTCGCCAGTTCTGATGCGCATTCCAATTTTCGTGAGCTTTCGTGCATCCTAAGCGCCTCAAAAATGTGATCTCGCAGCAGAAAAATAATCTAGAAAAACAATAGGTTTCCTTGCACTTTCGTGCTCGGGCCTTAATTACACGTTGTTGTTTTCCTACAGCATGCAAACCCCAGTCTCCTGGGTGAAAACCCTAATTGTGTCCCATCCTTGAGTCCTTTTGCTTTTGTTGACACGTTTGTCGCTCACACTGTCTCTGCTTTCCTTCCTTCTTTTTATAAGTATATATATAAAGGAAACATCTGGTATATAACACATGTCCTTTTTGTATAGCTTTGGCCATCCTTTCTACCGGTTATAACAATATTGTGCTCACCAAAGTCATTGCTGAGAGCTGAGAACACAGCGGCATCCCTACAACGAAGTCAAACAAAAGCATGGGGAGCCTTTAGCCAGATTATCTACAACTATTTGGAGGTAAAAACCAAACGTGAGCACACAGTACACACACACACACACACACACGCTGTGGCTGGTAGATTGGGTCTCTGTTTGCATCAACTTTTCTCTGTGACCAGTGCAGATGTTGAACTGGGCTGTTTTCCACAGACCACGTTCCAGCCCAGAACAACAGTATGAACACACAGCATGGAGAAGAGACTGAAACAGCTGGACCATAAGCTACACTTAGCACTGTGCATGCCAACTTCATTTATTCCAAAGAGTTTAAAATAACAACTGGACACTGACATTTTCAAGTTGGGATTGCATGTAGAATGAACCAAGAACCAAGATAACCAAGAAGGTTCAAGGTTCTTTATTTCTCATTTGTCAATTCCAGAAGAGCAGTCAGTGGCAATGAGAATCTGTCTCAGGTTCCTTCAACAATGCTCATAAAATATGTACAGTATATGTAAAGGGGAAATCACACAAGTAAATGTGAAAGCAAAAAATGAAACAGAAGTAAATATAAAATAGTAAATTTAAATCTAAACAGGATGTAGTATGTATATGCATGATGAGAAGTAATATATATATATATATATATATATATAAAGAGGTGTAAACAGTAAAATAGTAAGTATAGAGTAAGTATACGTCTTTCCGTGAGATCAGGTCGGCACGACAGTCAAAGAATCACGTCCACTAGTTCCAGCAAAACTCAACAGTTGCTCATAAATGATTTGAACTCCGTCTAAAAACCAGTTTGTGTGCTGGTTTAATTGTTTTAATTAAAGAGTATGACGTTATTGGATTATTTGCAATTTATGGTCATTTTTGGAAGCTTTTCTTTCTCATGAACTCCGACAGGAAATATCTCCGTTTCAATTAAAGAGAAGAAGAAGTTGACCTGAAGCACTCAGATTTATGGAGTGGAAATCCTCCATGTAGGGAGGCGCTGCATGCCTCTCAGACGCTCCTCGCAGGGCGGATCTCAGCGTGACGGCGGTTCGGACGAACGCCAAAGAATGATGCCTGAACTTTTAATGTTTTATCTCCAAAAAAAAATCATCTTTATCGATCAAATGATTGAGATTATTAAACGATGCTCTAATATTCACAGACTAGTTCTAATCCTGCAGGTTGTTTGATCATAACTCATCATAAACACAATGAAACCGTCTCCTGTTTCAGTCCAAACCGCTCCGTTATATATTTCCTGTGAGATCCAGATCCGTCCTCCCGTATCAGTTTCCAGAGATCTTGATTAAGGAACTGGACTTGGCTCTGCTCGTGTATTTTATGATTTGGTTTGAGGCAGCTATGCCCGGTATGTAAGGAGTCTTGACAGTGCACTGAAATAGTGAATCCTGTTGTCTGTGATTAAAATATTTTCCCTTCCATCGCAGGCAGTAAGGAGGCCGCATTCACCTACGCCATCATCGCCGCCGGGGTGGCCCACGCCGTCACGGCGGCCTGCACCCAGGGGAGCCTGAGCGGCTGCGGCTGCGACAAGGAGAAGCAGGGTTTCTACAACCAGGAGGAGGGCTGGAAGTGGGGCGGCTGCTCTGCAGACATCCACTACGGCGTCGGCTTCTCTAAAGTGTTTGTGGACGCGCGGGAGATCAAGCAGAACGCCAGGACACTCATGAATCTACACAACAACGAAGTGGGACGCAAGGTATGTTGTTCTGTAGTCTAAGTTCATAAACTTATCCCTTTAAGACTTAAGCACTGGCTGACAAAATATAAAGCATGTGTGAATAATGCAGAATTCACACCAGAGCAGCGGCGAGCTGCCGTGCAATGTCTATGAAAAGCTGCGGCGGCTGCTCGCGAGCTCATCCCCATGCTCTATTATGGCTCATAAGTGGGCATGTCTGTAAAGGGGAGACTCGTGGGTACCTATAGAACCCATTTACATTCACTGATCTGGAGGTCAGAGGTCAAGGGACCCCTTTGAAAATGGCCATGACAGTTTTTCCTCACTAAAATGTAGTGTAAGTTTGGAGCGTTATTTAACCTCCTTCATGACCAGCTAGTGTGACATGGTTGGTACCGATGGATTCATCAGGTTTTATAGTTTACTATATCTGTGACTTTAGTTTCCCTTATGCACACCTGTAAGCAGTGTGCAATTCAAAAAAAAAAGCATGATGCACAAAGAAAGTACAGAGAGCACAGCTGTTACAGATGTGCTCCCAAAATATCTAATAATAAACATGCAAGCTGCATTATGATAATATGCAAGAAGAGAGTCAGGGAATATCTGATCCAACTGTTTTCTATATTCTATATTTGATATTCTTAACGGTTGCAGTCCTGGTCAAGAGGAAGGGGTGCACCATGCAGTCCCAGGTGAACCCTTCCCTTCCATCCGAGGCTCGGACATGGCGTCAGTCTGTCACAGGGTTTTATACTCGGGACGCTCCAATGAGGACAAAGTGTGGTCAGATCCTGCTGCTGAACACAAATAATGTGGAGTCCAAGCGTAAGTGAGGTGAACCCAGAACCAGGACCACATGAGAGTGCATTAGCCAGACTCTGATGTTGTTTACCGGTGGACGGACGTCGGGAGCCAAATGACCGATCAATAGAAACTGCAGCACTAAATGACCCATAAGAAAGATTAGAAAAGCTCCAGCAGGCACACCAGAGATCAGTGGAAGAACACCGTCCTGATCCTCGATAACACAAAGTGGTAGTCTGTAAGAGAGTCCGATGGAAACGGGGGGAAACAGCTAGCCTGGCTCTGGTTGGACAGAACTAGCAATGTGAAGACGATAACTTTGGCTCTAATCAATAAGATAAGAGAGAGGTAAAATGACTGTAGTTTGTGAATGGAGTCTGGTGGCTTTGTAGGGAGAAATATAACGGAATCAGTTCACCCGTAAAGGCCTGTCTGACAGCGAGGTAAAGCGGCTGTGGACGGGAGCAGCAGAAAAACGGATTTTAGACACCTAAAAAAAATCTGAATCAGTTCAAATTCACGCTATATTTAGAATATTTTCACCGTGTATATATCGCTGTCTTCAAAGCCACCAGACTCCATTCACAAAAACAGTAATGTTACCTCTCAGAACAGAAGGAGTAGCTGGTCTACCGCTGCATCCATCCGTTAGTTTGTTCATGTTATTGTGTGACTTTCTGATCTGAACTAACGTGGCGTCCACAGCAGGACATCGCTTTACCTCTGTGCCGGTAGGCTACTCCTGTCTGCTTCTCCAAACTGGGAGCACGCCGACCGCCATCTAAGTTACTGTGTTAATACACTGACTATAAGGATGTATTTATACTGTACATGTAGCAGCGTCATCATGCAGAAACCTACGTCAGGTCACCATGTGGGGAAAAGGTTTTAGAAGGACTTGAAGTGAAAATAACATTTTGATGATAAAACATCCTTTGACCAAAATGTGAGTTTGGATTTGAATACATGAGGAACACCTCTGGGAAGATACAGGATGATATAAAATCCTGAAAACCAAATCATGGACCAGCCCTTTAATTCCTATTTCATTGCATAGATGAGCGTGAATGAATTGACCCTATTATGGTTTTAGAATATAATGTATATGCTGATGCTAAAGCTGTGATTTTGATGCTGTAATAATAGAATTATCAGCAGCTGCAATGCTCCAGATGTTTCAGATGTTTTCTGTTTGAGAGCACCAAAAATATCTTCTGCTGTTTCTATTTGTGGAAGTTCCTCAATATGTACTACATTTTATGAGAGGAATATACATGGAAACATGTATTTGGAGGACAGTGCATGTAAAAGTTGAAACGCTGGGAGGTTAAATTAGTTCAGAGAGATTTCATGTCAGTGCTGCAGCGACAGGTTGTTGAGGTCCCGCTGGGAGGAGGAGGCTTCATATTTGAGGTCTGGCATCAGTCAGAGTGTGATACAGTGTGTGAATCTCTTAATATACGCTCACTAAACTGATATAATTACATGTTTAATTGGAGATGAGTGTTAGTGTGTGTTATGAGAAGAATAAACAGACAGAATAAATAGTGTAAAAGGCGGCTTACAGGGTTGAGTTAGACAAACAACGGCAGCTCGGTCGGCGTTTCACTTCACTGAACTCGGTGAATTAAATGTCTGTCGGGTCTCGGGGGGGCACGGCCACGCTAAGCTCGCTGCATCCAGGGCTTTTTCACAATTACCCCACGAGACTCCAGAGAGTCTGAGGCCACATCAGAGTGGAACAATTAAAAAGTAGGGTGAGGCTTCTCTGATGCCACGAGGCTCACAGAGAGAATGCCCAAACACACACCGAACGGTTCCTCTCTAACCCTGAAAAGGCCGTTTTCACCGCCGCCAGTCTGCCCGCTGTGAACTCCTCCAGGTCTTCAGTCGACACAAGAACTCGTAAATTAATCCAGTTTCTGTCTGAACTCATCACCACAATCCTACAGATTCATTTTATTCTAACTGCTCGAACCACCAACTTCTCAATACGAAGAGACGTTTGCTGTTGTCTGTAGTAACTCAGTCTGTCGAGATTCTGTAGATCGGTGAGGTGAACCCAGATTTCTCTGTAGAGGCCTGGAGGGACTAAAGATGCATGAATCTCTGAGGTGTTTGCAGAAATTATTGTTATATTAAAAATCATCATGTTTACTTTAATATTTTTTTTTATGACTTAAAGTTTATTGAATTTCAAGTTTTTCAACAACACAAAAAAAACATCATAGAAAACCCAACAACACAAGACAGAGAAAAATAAAAATAAAAATAAAAAAATAAATAAATAAATAAATAAAATAGGTGAGGATTGGCCAATACTAAAATAAATAATAGTAATAATAATAAATAAATGAAAATAATAATCGTAATAATAATATAACTAAATGAATAAATAAATAAATAAACTCTACTCAATAATAACCAAAAGTAAATAAATAATAATAATAAATAAATAAATGAAAATAATAATAAATAAATAAATAAATAAATAAATAAATGAATAAATAAATAAAATAGGTGAGGATTGGCCAGTACTAAAAGATAAATAAAAGCAAATATTAGGGCTGTCAATTAATAAAAAAATATTTAATCGTGATTAAACGCGTGATTGTTCATATAGTTAATCGTGATAAATCACAAATTAATCACACATATTTTATCTGTGGCTCAAAGTGGCTCATGCCAAGCCACTATGTCTTTTGGACGTCAGACTGGGACGTTTACAGAGACGAGGGGTGCAGAGCCGTGCTCACTGTGAGTGTGTGCACGCAATAAGTATTAGTAATAATTTGAATGTCAATGTTATGAATGAAGCTTCAAACTAGGCTCTAATTAGGGCTCGGTTTTTAATTGAAGTTTTACGCTATTTAAACATTATATTTCAGAAAACTTGTAATACAGAAAAATAATTGTGTTAATGTCAGTAATCAGCTGGGACAGTTTCATGGTGATATCTATGTTAGTTATTTTATACCTTATTTACCTGTAGAGTCTTCAAAATGTATGAAATTTTACAATCCATATCTTTAAAATGAGTTTTCTCTTCAGACTCTGAACCATAAATCTCCACTTCAGCAGCTCTTACATCCACCAAACTCTCCAGTTTCATTCCTCTCTATATTCTGAAGGTCTCTACAGAGTTCATATATCATTCATAAACTGATTTATACAACATTTCATTTCTGATTTATGGAGTGATGAAAAGAAATCCCCTCAGTAAAAACCTTTCAGTCTAATACGTCAACCTGTTTTTATCCAATGTTCACATCTCTGTTCCAGAAATGTATGTAAATTAGCACATATTTAATAAGATAATGCTTCATTTGCATATGTAAACATAACATTTCAGAAAACTTGTAATACAACAAGTCAACATGTCAGTAATCAACTGGGGAAGTTTCATGGAGACCTCTACTAGTTAAAATGTTTTATTCACCTGTAGCGTCTCATTAGCTTCCACTTTCAGAGGTTTTGAAAGATGTTTATGATTCATAACGTTGACTTTGAGGAGAGAGCTTCAGTGTGTTCTGAGGCTCATCCTGTCTGTCTGGTGGAGGAACGGCTCCTCCATAGCTACCGGCCACAGGGCGACATACTGTAGCAGCTCAGGAATGCTTACATTCATCTGGAATGCTAGAAAACGTTTGTCTCAACCTGTTGAACTATTCATGCAAAATGTCAGACGGAGTATTTCTGTGAACTCTCTGAATGTTTCTCACCGGCTCGTTATGGGAAGACGGCAACAAACAAACTGGAAGAAAAAATGTTCTAATGTTAGAACATCTTAAAGGAGCAGTGTGTAACGTTTAGACCAGCGGTCAGCAATCTGCGGCTCTTCAGCTCCTCTCCAGTGGCTCCATGTGGAGTTTTAAAAATGGAAATGAATAACTGTTTTTAGTTTTCATTTTTATTTATCATTGTTGTAGGTCTATGGTACGACGGTACGACGGAGTATTAGGGCCACATTCAGGAAAAAAAATAAATCTGAGATTTTGAGAATAAAGTCATAATATTATGAGAATAAAGTCAGAAGTTTACGAGAAACAAAAGTCGTAATATTACGAGAATAAAGTCAGAAGTTTACGAGAAAAAAAAGTCGTAATATTATAAAGTAGTAATTTTACGTGTTATTTTTTTTTTCTCATAATGTTACAACTTTATTCTCATAACATTATGACTTTAATCTCATAAAGTTATGACTTTATTCTCGTAATGTTACGACTTTTTTCTCGTAATGTTACGACTTTTTTCTCGTAAACCTATGACTTTATTCTCGTAATATTATAACTTATTCTCGTAATATTATGACTTTATTCTCATAATATTATGACTTTTTTCTCGTAAAGTTATGACTTTATTCTAGTGA
>CAKALU010059747.1:0-13014 GCA_916700995.1 Hozukius guyotensis | reverse complement strand
TGTGTGTGTATGGATGTCTGCTTTTAGCCACATCATTTCCTCTATTGACTATAACTGAAGCCCAAATTACCCTTTTTTAGCAGCGGTATCATCTGGAAGTTGGCCCACAAGGGAAATATTCCCTCTGGAGAGTTAGTTGTTATGCAGCGTGGATCCATGTAGCTTTTTTCTATTCAATACCCTAAGGAGTTAAAAAGGTTATCATGGTACCACAGCAATGTTTCAAGTAGAAAAATGTCATACAGCCCCGATTACTGGGTCAGGAGTTTTTGGGATCATTTCGATGACTTATGGAGTAAATGTTAAAGTCTAGATTTCCAAAATAACTCTTTGTCACCAGCAGGAACAGATTTCACTTCCTTTTTTTTGTAGAGCAGAGGTTCAATAATCTGTTTTTAATATAGATTCTTATTTTTCTTGTTGTATTTACATCATTTATTTATTTTATTTTGTTAAGTTCACATTTTACTCATTTTTTATTCAATTTTTAATTTTTGTATTTTCTCATTAAATATTTAATTATTATTTTCATTTCTATTTTTGTTTTTATTTTAAATATATATATTTTTACATATAGTTTAAAAAATCTGTTTTTTATGTTTTTTTCATTGAATTGTTTATTATTTAATCTTTAATTGTTTTATTTTTTCATTAAATATTTTAATGATTTTATTTTTTCTTTTCGTTTTTATTTTACAAATATACTTTATACTTTTTTAAAACTTTTCTGCGTTTTTAACATTAAGTCAAATCAAATAAATAAGCTAAAAAAGGGAAAATAATGCTCTTATAACATGTTACAATGTTCACTGTTTTAGTTTAGCGCTGTTGGCACTCTAACATTTGTTAATTAGGACTCAACAAAGTACAGCTGAGGCTAGTAGTTAGACATTCTGCTCAAAACCACAAATGTCAACCTCATTATAGCATCAGTATAGGCTTCATCATCTGGGGATCATGAATATTCATACATTTTTTTTATGGCGAGCCATCCAACAATTGAGATATTTGTCTTTTTCAGTCTGAACCGAAGCGGTGGACCGACAGACAGACAGACGGGTATCCCCAGAGACAGACCTGCTAACATTTAAGGTATGACTTTGTTCATGGAGGCCACAAGCCAAAAAGGTTGAGATGTCAACATGTACCATGACTTTAATATCTATAAAAGACCACAGCCATGAGACATTTACTGAGTAATAAACCCATCACGAGGACCCCGTCTATAGAACATGACAGCATGAAACCACACTCCCTTGAGGCAAACAAACATGCTCTATGAATGGATGCTGCAGCGTTTGGTATCAGATACATATTATATAAATATATATATCATCTCAAATACAATATTAGGCGTCTATTTTGCAGCCACATCGCCTAAGTATAAGGACTAACATGATTTCTGTATGAATAGAAATGAAGTCAAGACATTATATTTAGGCTTTATAGAAAAAAAAAATTAATAGAAAATGGATTATAATGATTTCATCCAACTTTAAAGGAGCTTTAAACTTCTTTTCCAAAGTCTTGAAAGATTAATCTGCTAAAATGTCACCGCTGAAAATGAAGAGAATCTCCTGTGTGATCTGAATATAAACTGACAGCCCACCCTGTTCCTAAAGCACACATCACATCCTCCCACCCTCCACAACCTCCAGCGTCGGGTCACAGCCGCCGTCAGTTCTGTAAATATGTACCACTGTTGGCGTTCAGACAATCGGTTGTCATGGCGCCTGTTTGTGCTGATGATGCTGCGCTGTCACTGTTCCCACAAACTTCCTACACAGTTTGGTTGGTTGGTGTCACGTTAGGTCGTTTCCTAGAAGGCGGTTTATTCTCCTGTAACATGTAAAATACATTTTCCAATCCATGTTGACACTGAGGCTGCAGCTGAAACAATCAGCCGATTGATCAACTGATTGAAAAATTTTCTGATTTCAACCTCTCACATGTGATGATTTTCTGCCTTTCTCTGTTATACATCAATTTAAGTTAATTTGCTTTGGTTTTTGTGACATTTAAATGTGTCACCGTGATGCCATTTTTCTCAGTTTTCGGACACTTTTTAGGCCAAACAATTAATCGAGAAAATAAGTGGCAGATTAATCAATAAAAATGTCTTTTAAAATGAGAAAAGCAGCACATTTAAGACATTTTTACTTGATTAATGTATTTGTTTCAGCACTAAAGCAGTGCCTAATTAACATTAAAATGTAAAAGTGGTGTTATCATAAAGATCTTCACACCCTCTCTGCAGATTTCCACACAACTCCCACAATCCTTTTCTCATAATGAGAGAGAACTATGCATGGATTCACCACAGTGCTAAACATAATCTTAGATCTACAGAATATACAGTGACTTTCTGTGCTGCAGAGCCAGCTATAGGGTTCTGCAGAGGACATATGGTGCATACTGTATCTCCCTTTGAGCTTCAGTAGACTAAAGCTGGATCTGAATAACCTGAAATTGTGTGTCTTTCTCTTTCTTTGTAGAAATATTCCTGGAGCAGAGACTTCAGTATGACTGAGTGAGTACAGACAAAAATGTAAACCATTTACTTTAGAACATTATTAAGTATTTAAAGTTGGCATTTGAATGCTTGGTTAGTTTTTTAGGCTTGCTTATATTTTCTGATCCAAATCAAGAAATGTTTCTATTTTTAGACTATATTTTATTCAGTCTTTTTTTAATACTATGCACTAAGCAGTTTGGTATATTTTTTTTAAATGGAAAAAAAATGGCTTTAAATATGTTTATAGTCCCAAAACTAAGATATCACAAGTGTTGTTGAGTTATTGGTTCCAAAACTCAGGTATCATATTGGCACCAATATCCAACATTTTCAAGTAATACCCAGAAATCAGGGACAGAAATATAGTTGTGTCTAGAAGTTCTGAAAACTCTCGCGAGACACGCTCCCCGATGACCTAACCTAACCTAACTATTCAAGGTCAATGCCCAACCTTAACCTTCTCGTGAGAGTTACACAACTTGAGGATTACCTTCTAGACCTGACCCAGAAATATCTCCAGCACATTTTCAGTTTCACTTTCATCTCAACACATCTTCAGCAAATCCTTTGCACTTGTGGCATAATGTAAGGGATAATGCCCAACGAGGTGTCCATTATCAGGAATTAACGGACGACTTGGAGGCCAGAACTGGCGATTGGGATGCGAGATGATCGCTTATGTGATAGTATCAGGTCAGAGGGGCATTGTAAACTTTAACTTCTTGCAGCTTGTGTGATCCAACGGTTCAACAAGCCCATGGTTCGGTTTGTATTGTGGTTTTTTGTGGAGAAGTTTCGATACTACTTGGTACTGGGTTATTTCGGGTATCGAGTCCTGATACTCAGCCCTACAAGCCTGGAACTCTTTGGTAAAGGATGGCCACGTGTGTCCAAGGCTAAAGCTCCCTTCCTTACCTTTTCACAAAGTTTTCATCATGGCTGACAAGTTATTCGTCATCCTCGTCAATCAAAAGACTTTTTGACTCATCGTCTCGTTTGATGCACTCGTATACCTGAACCTGATTTCAGAGAAATATATGCAGCTATTATGTTTGATTGCACAATCCAAGTTGAACCAGGCTAGTGATTCATTCACTCACAAAGACGCTTTCCATTTAAACATCTCGTACTCCTTGAATACCATGCTGATGAATCACAAATGGCAGACAGGGATGGCTGTGTTTGCTTGAGTACCTGAAGATGTGCAGGCTTTGAATCATGAACATGAATCAGGGTTTTTAGCTAAAGCTCGTCTTCAGACCGTTATAACTGTACAGGAGGAGGGAGACAATGACTATTAGTAAGATATATGAATTACATTATATTGTGCGGCGTAACTCTTAATTAGCCCCCACCTTTCCTGCCAGTTAACATGATCACCCCCCTCCTCACCCTTTGCCCGGAGCCCATGCTCGGTCCTGGTGGCTCAGTGGGAGGTGGGTGTGGTAATATGGATCTGATCCTGACTGACAGACAGCTGGACCCCCAAGCCTCCAAACGTGGGTGGGAGGGCTTGACACAAGCTCCATCACGTTCCATCAGCAGCTCCGAGCCGCTGAGGGAACTGACACCGCTGATTAACAGCATCCAATTTTGTCTGCGTCAGGCTTAATTCTGCGGCATTTCATCATCCCCCTCCACGCTCGCCGGGGGAGAGCTGCAGGATGAACAGCACAACAGGCAGCGTTAATAGCCAAGAGGTTTTTATCTCTGCAGACGCAGAGAGGATTTCCATCTGACTGCCTGCTTTTATTATACAGAGTAGCCTGAAAGTGTTTGGTTTTTATGTAATACATTTTATGGATGCAGTGTTGTGATCGGTGGAACAGCACGCCTCAGATGTGACTGGCTTATGCTTCTTTCTAACTCACTTTGACATTAAGTATGAAAGGTAGTCCGTGCAAGGATGAATAGAAAAAGAATGTTTTAATTGATCCCCACATCATTTTTCAGCATGTGGGATTTATTTTGGAGTGCCTTTTTTAAGATGAAGTACAGAATCAATTATGACACAAGATTTTTTTTTTATACAACAAGGAAAGAAAGAATATTTCTCCCACAGAAAGGAGGTGTAGAGTTGTAGCTGCGTGCAACACTTAAATATGTGACAGAATACAAAACTATTGTCTGAATTCCCCGTCTGCATCTGTACTTCTTTTACTTCTGTACTAATTTATGTTAACATAGCATGTGCCAGCATGTTATGCAGCTATATGCTTAACTAACATGCTAACGTTAGCATGCCGGCTTACAGGCGTCCATGTTTGTTTGCTTTTTCAGGCACTTCCATATTATTATGTCAGGCTGTTCACACGAAAAGGCGAATGAATGCCACGATATTGCGCGAGGCATTTAGCTTGCAATAAGAATGCCTTTCTTGCTTTTGCCATGTCATGTGTACACCATGTAGTCTGTACTGAGTCCAATGTAAAAACATCTGCGTAAATATGCTAGTGAGCTAGTGATGTAGAATAAAAAGCGAGAAAGACTGCTCATGCTGGGCGTGAAGGGAGGTGGATGGGTCCAACAAACACAGGACTTTCAACCAGGAGACCGGTGTTCAAGACAGGTGTTTTGTTTTGCAAGTAGTGTTTTCCGTCGTTATGTTACGTTCTTTCTGTACGTATTTTACTTAGTTTACGTACTTATTTTTACGTTTTTCCTAAACCTAAAGGTTTTTGCACACCATATCCAAGTCCATATTTTTCATATGCGCTTTTTTAAATCCGTCATCCGATAAAAAATGTTATGCACCGAAACCTTGAACACTGAGTTTGATGCGTTTTATTATTCTATTTGTTGTGAAAATTCGTAATACGAGACAAAACTGATCTATCTGTAAATTTCACATCTCTGTATTCTATTATTTCTTTATCGTAAAGTGCTCTGACGAAGTGAATGTTTATCAGACACCATATTGGATGATGATGTTTGCATTTACGGTGGCTCTGAGTGGTCAAACAACCCTCTTTTGGCTTTTGACCGATGCGAAAAAAAAAATGCAGAAAATTGAACCTGTTCCGAAAACTTTAATAAAGGACAAAAATGTTGGTGTGTAAACCCGATTGTCACATCGTGAGGTCATAATTATTTTTAAATGTGCGACAATTTTGGACAAAAAATACGGATTTGGTGTTCAAAGACCTTAACTAAGTGGTTTTGTTGCCTTAACCTAACTGCGGATGTTATCGTAGTTTTGTTATGGGGCGTACAAATGACACACAAAATGTCCATGTAATGTCGTGCTATTTATACGCCTTCGTGAGACCAAAGTTGTATTTAGTGCAAAGTTGGATATATATCATAGCTTTCTGAAGAATCACAGTTTTCCAGTCATAATTATGGATGCTGACGTTAATGGTGTTCACAGTTCATAAGATTGTGCAGGAGTTACGATAACTGTGACATGACATAATCGTTGCATTTGTCTTTTTCTGCCCTTACTCGCTACAGACTAAAACGATAGCCGTTTCTCTATTTGCATGTTCATTTCCATGTGATTCTTTCCCGGCCAGAGCTTGAATGTTTTCTCTGTCTTATTTCAAACCCTCTGTGGAGCATCTCCCACTCACTGGCACTGTGTTGCATAACAGCCGCCTCACCACAGAGGACTGATCAATATTCCCCTCACAACACCCCTACTTCAGTCTCCGGGGTTAAGGCTTGTGGGTCGTTCCCACTGAGTTAATCGAGCCTACGGAGCTGCGCTGTGTGAGAGAGAGTGAAACTCTTCACCAGATGGAGGGAGGAGATGCTATTGATAGAGATGAAGGACAAAAAGAGATAGAAAGCTATTTCTGGTGACGGGGAAAGTAAATAAACGGGCTGTGATGAGGGTCTGGATGGAGGAGTTTGCTGCTCTGTGACAAAGGAAAAGTCTTTCTGCCCTCAATAGATTTCCACAGACTCTAATTGTGTGAAGTAGAGCGAAAATCCAAAAAGTCAACTGCAAATTGGAGTTTCATATGGAGGCTTAAAGTCTCACTTTTAGCCAGCAGAGCTCTAGAGATCAATGTTGGCGACCCACCGCTTTGGTCCAGACTGAAATATCTCAGCAGGTATTGGATGGATTGCCATTAACTCGGGGCTGAGTGCCACAGACATGGTCGGGAATTCAGAAAATATTGAGAGATGGACGAACACATTGTTTGGGGTTTTGGTCTTTTAATGGAGTTTGTTGACGGTAAGAAAAATGTAGAATAACTAGGGCTGTCAATCGGTTAAAATATGTAATCACGATTAATCAAAAATGAATCGCACATTTTGTATCTATTCAAAATGTACCTTAAAGGGAGATTTGTCAAGTATTTAATACTCATCAACATGGGAGTGGACAAATATGCTGCTTTATGCAAATGTATGTATATTTTTATTATTGGAAATCAATTAACAACATAAAACAATGACAAATATCATCCAGAAACCCTCACAGGTACTGTATTTAGCATAAAATATATGCTCAAATCTTAACATGGCAAACTGCAGCCCAACAGGCAGCAACAGCTGTCTGTGTGTCAGTGTGCTGACTTGACTATGACTTGCCCCAAACTGCATGTGATTATCATAAAGTGGGCATGTCTGTAAAGGGGAGACTCGTGGGTACCCATAGAACCCATTTTCATTCACATATCTTGAGGTCAGAGGTCAAGGGACCCCTTTGAAAATGGCCATTACAGTTTTTCCTCACCAAAATTTAGCGTAATTGTGGAGCGCTATTTAACCTCCTTCGCGAAAAGCTAGTATGACACGGTTGGTACTAATGGATTCCTTAGGTTTTCTAGCTTTAAAACTGAGTCTGCTACAACCTCCGGAAGATTAATTGCTTAAGAAATTAGTGGCGTTAAAACAAATTTGCATTAACAGGTTATAGAATAACACCAAGCAGACTCCTTTAAATGCATTTGACACTTGAGATGAGACTCCAATCATTATAATAACTCATAAATGTTTTATTCTGAGGACATGTCCACGCTCTCCTCACTCACTAATTAACCATAAATACAATAACATGGGTGGTTAAGCACACAGGCCGTGTACTGTGAGTCTAGGGGCACTGAAAGCCTGGGGAGATCACCGTGTTGCTGTGTGTCCTCTGGGTGCAGATTTATATTAGTCATCGCCGGCTGCAGATCAGTGAGCCCCCTCTACTGCAATAGTCAACATCTGCCCTCTAAATGAGACATGCATACTGTATGGGAAGATGAGACCCGTTGCTTTATGCAACACCTGCTGCCTAAAGCTCAACTTACAGGTCAGAAAGTCGACACATAACGTTTCTTTTCGTGACCGGCGACGTCTCAAGTGATCAGTTTGTGGTTTTGACACAAAGCATCTGCTGTGTACATGTCTAAAGACACGAGCATAAAGAGAGAATCTGTGACTAATGGTGCTTTCCTAGCAGAGGTGTTACCTGCTGCAGCGCTGACAGGATGTGGTGCTCAAAGTGACTCAAAACAAGGGAGGGGGCGTATTGAGGGGGATCTTCTCTAACAAGGTTTGTTGTAATTTCATGTTCCTGTGATGTTCTTTCCACGTCTTCCCTTCATGGCTTGCCGGTGCCGGGAGCAGTCACACAGAGCCTGAACAAACAGAAAGAAATAGCATCGCCCGACAGCTCTGACAAGATGAATGCAGTTTGTGAGGAAACAGCCGTGTCGAACCAGAAATGAAATACCGATCGAATGCAGATGTGTCCCTGAACCAAGAAATAACGGCAGTGGAGGATTTGTTTTGTGGTGACTAATTTAGTTAGACATTTCTGTAGCTGTGCACCTGTAGCTTTACCGTCTGGTCTCATTAGTTTTGCTGTCTAATATTGTTTTTCTCGGTCTTGTCACAGTGCCATCTGTATTATAATGATATAATAATACAGTACATGTGGGGAGAGTCAGTTAATAAAGACTTTGACTTGACTGAGACGTGACTACCAGTAGACTTAAGTCAAGTTTTTGTATTTCTAACGTTCAAGTTTCACATTTGGATCTAGTAAATACACAGATCAATAAAAAATAAACAAGACAGCAACACACAAAGCTTGAATTAGGGCTGCAACTAAACTTTCACCATCAATTAGTAATATTGCTTGATTTTTCGTTAAGTCTATAAAATGTTAGAAAATAGGGAGGATTATATTTAAAATAAATATTATAAAATGGAGAAAAGCACTCATATTTGAGAAGTTGCTTGCAAATGTTTGGCATTTTCGTTTGATAAATGAGTAGAACTATTAATTAGCAATTTAATGTACTATTAATTAAATTTATTGTCTATTTTATAGTTCAGTTTAGCACCAGCTTGAATATTCAATTGTGAGGCCTGTGCATGGAAAGGACTTCAGGTCTCAGTTATGTAAAAAACACCATTAACACATCATTCTGGTCAGCATTCAGAGACACGAGAGACATCTTGATTATGAAGACCTGAGACTTGACTTACCCTACAGGACTTAAAGGAACAGTGTGTAGGAATGGAATATAATACTAATAACTATGTTTTCATTAGTGTATAATCACCTGAAACTAAGAATTGTTGTGTTTTCGTTAGCTTAGAATGAGCCCTTCATATCTACACATAGGGAGCGGGTCCTCTTCAAGGAGTCCGCCATGTTGCTCCGCAGACCTGACGCCAGGAAAAAATGTTGGCATTGTGCGTTTCTGTAAACCATGGTTACGTTGAATGTTGACGTTTTTGCATTCAGTCAGAGCAACTGATGTAATATATCAACCAACCGTTATTGAAAGTTGCATGGTATAGTATAACACACGAGAAAGTCCACTGAGGGCGGATGGGAGGACGGATGGATGGGTCAAACAGTCAAACAAACACAGGACTTTCACCCAGGAAACTGCTATTTGAGTCCCGTTTGAGTCAACGTAATGTAAAGTCAACGTTTACTTATTTTAAATAACGTCTGTAGCTTACTAACGTAACAAACATAGTCATTTTAAACCAAACCATGACGTATTTTTAGTAAACCTAACCAAGTTGTTTTGTTTTGTTTCAGTTTACAACGTTAAATAACCACGTGTTTAAAACTGTTTACAACTGTGACCGTAATCTGGGAGAAAATATGTTTCCCTCGAAACGTAAATGAGAATGCAGTTTAGTTGTATGGGAACGTAATTTTGTAGGAGACAGGGTTGATTATTTATTTACGCCATTACGGTTATTGCGTTACGTTGTTACGTCATTATTTTAACACAAACCATGATCTTTTTTCTAACCTTAACCAAGTAGTTTTGTTGCCTAAACCTAACCAATCGTTACCCAACGTTAACCACGTGGCATTGTGCGTTTCCGCAAGCGTGATACGAGGCTGATATGAAACATATTTATGAAACATATTTTTGGTTCAGAAACGTCAACATTCAACGTATCCCGTAGTTTGAGGAAACGTACAAAGCCAACATTTTTTCTGCCGACTGAGTTGTGAACTGCCAGCAAGAGCCTTTCATGTATTTATGTTACCTGAAGGCCACCGTAAATTCTACGACACGCTTGTAAAGGGAGGGGTGAGCAGAGGTATATTCAGTTGGCGGCAATCTGCAACCACACCACTAGATGCCACTAAATCCTACACACTGCTCCTTTAAAGCTGGACTTGAGACTGAAAGACTTGTCTTGGGACTTTCTTCTATCTGTGTCATGGAAGAAGGGCAATATAGCCTTCAATGGTGAGAGGGATCAACTGTCAAAGCCCCCTGATGCTGTGGGAACATCTGCTTTCTCTGTTCTGACATGACGGGTTCTTAATATAGCAGGATGTACCAGCGAAGGGCACATACAGTACAGGGGCGTAGGCGAGTACAGACCATGAGAATCAATGTGAACTCCAGTAAAACGAGTCTGTCTCCTCGTGGAACCCTCCCACAACCAGTCTGCTGGTTCACATTATTCAGACAGACGGAGATTAAACGGCTGCCCTTTCACATAATGATGCTCTGCGCCTCCAAATCGGCCCGTCACTCCTTCCGCACTTTGGCAGCTAATATTAAGATTATGAATACAACCAGAGCTAGCCAGAATACATATTTTTATTAGGCAGAGAAAATACTGTTCAGAAGAAGAGAAACACCAAAAATAAATTTCTGTCATACATCGATTCCTCTCATACGTACAGCGTAGGAAGGTTCACTAGCAACATCAAAGAGAAACAAATCTACGTGTGGATGACCTCCGCGGAGAGGTCCGATGGATACTGTAGCACAGTCAAAAAGCACGACACGGCTCAGGTGTTGTTAAAGCACAGCATGATCTGAGGCAGTTCCTGATTCTCCACACTATGAAAACACCGAGAGAGAGGCAGGTGGCACTGGAGTGGGGAGTTTTTCTTGTGACAAACATGAGGCGTCAAAGTGAATAACATCAGCAAGAAAAAAGGTGGTAAATACACGAAGAAGACCGAATAAAGATGAAGCGTGAAGAGGGGCCTTGGCACAGAGCGCAGCCTCAGCCGAGTCGAGTGGTGATAATCTCCTGATAGAGGCAGAGAGGGAAGGCAGCTGGGGTCGGCTTTTGGCAGCTTGTTCTGACCGGAGCTCGATGGACCGGTTTTGGGGGGGAATATATTCTACTTTTTCCCGTGTGAAACCAAAACAAGGCATGAAAAAACCCTGCTTTGACTCCCTAACGCACACACACACACACACACATAAACACACACATACAGCCCCTTCAGACGATAGTACACAAACATGCAGACTTATACAAAGGCAGAACTTTACAAAGTCATGCAGATGGAATGTTTTTGACATTTCTGTAGCTGAGTCAAATATGTTTCGCTGGCTGGCCTGAAGTCTATTTTTATTAGAGGGGATTTACAGGGAACTACTGTAATTCAGTCTAGTGACAGACTGCTCCTGGAAAACTAGAATCAGTCTTTTGATGGGGAAAGAGAGTAAAGGGGGTTTATAAAGCTGAATATAAGTACATCAGAAAAGGTGTTTTCCTCAGATCTCTTTTTTAAATTCAGGATAAGAACCCATCCTTGTTTTTTTAAAGAGGTAGCCTGGTGCAAATCTACACAAGACTTCAAAAAACTTCTCCTTTTAACACACTGGAGAGAGGGATCCTGAGTACCGACACTTTTTAGACGGATCATGTTGATTCTTCAAGGAATAGTTTGACAATTTGGAAATACGCTTATTCATTCTTGACGAGAGTACAGTGAGAAGATTGATACCTCTCTCTAATGTCTGTACAGGAAATATGAAGCTACAGCCAGCAGCTTAGCTTAGCATAAAGTCTGGAAACAGGGGGAAAGAGCTAGCCTGGCTCCGTCCAAGCAGCCACTGGTTTAATCCGTACAAACTAGGGATGTCATAAGAACTGATACTTCGATACCAAGTTGATGCCAAAATTCTGAAAACGTGACGGTACTCGTTTTTCTACAGTAGCCTACCACAGGTACTGTCAGGGCTCGGCACTAGCATCATCCCGTTGTCATGGGGACGATGGAAAATGTGTTTTGGACGCAGTAAACTCACTATCGACGCACCCTATTCTTTCCCTGATAATGCTACATGGCGAACAACAAATCTGTGTTGAAATCGTTAACTAGCTCTGGTCCTGCCGATTTCAACATGGGAGGTGCCATTGACTTACATTATGATGCGCTCAAGCTCTATTCAGTAAAAATTAAGGTACATTTTAACGTTATCACGATGTATTCAAATGTAATCTTGTAAAATGACGTTTGCCGAGAAACTTGAATAAATCCAGTTGTTTGAAGGAGATGTTTTCACAGCAATATAAAATAGATAACAGAGAGGGAATTATGACCTGTTTAACTTCCTAAAAAAAACAGTATGATGTTGAAGTAAATGGGATTTATTGTTTTACTTTTGTTTTTTGCCGTGGTATCGAATTGTTGTCGAGAATCATGGAATTTCACTGGTATTGGTATCGACTACTAAATTTCTGGTATCGTGACATCCCTAGTACAAACACTGAAATGGCAAGTTGCAGACTACCTTTACTATAAAACTGCAACTTGTGTCTTAACATTTCAGTGTTTGTGCGGATTAAACAGAGGTGTATCAAGTTAATTAGGGAGCTTTAAAGGTGCTTGTAGGTGGATTTTTTTAACCTTCGGACAGAGCCAGGCTAGCTGTTTCCCCTTGTTTCCAGTCTTTATGCTAAGCTAACTGGCTGCTGGCTATATTTACCATACAGACATGAGCGTTGTATCTTCTCATATAAATTGGTAAGAACATTAGCATGTGTCCCAAAGTATAAAACGATTCTTTTCACACCATCTAAACTGAAATGATTTACAATTAACACTTTTTTTATTTACTTGACTGATGACTTAAAGTAATTTTCGTACAGCCAAATCACAAAATATTCCACTAAAGTTCACTTTAAATGATTATAATTCCCTTTTAGAGAGCATCAGCGTAACCAAGCAGCTCAACAGAGGAATTGGTGTGAATATACAATATAATCATAAAGAATGATTAGACTCTCAGAGATCAGATCGGCTCATAACAGGCGGCGTT
>CAKALU010059746.1:0-18968 GCA_916700995.1 Hozukius guyotensis | reverse complement strand
AGGGAGACACCGGCAACCGGAGCCTCTCCTCCGCTGCCTGCTTGCATTCACTGACACAGCGCGCACCAACAGAGGTTTTCCGTGTCTTGTGAAGTGACAATGCTCCGCAGAGAGAAACGTGAACCGTGACACCGGCACCCGGTGTCTCCCTGCGGGCGCAGGAGGGAGACGGTAACGTTTCTCTCTGGAGGAGCTGCAGCAGTTATTTCTGCACAAACGTCCACTGTACATTCACTAGATATTCTCAGAGCTAAACTAACTCTCCTGCAGTGTGGAGTGAGCGCGCGTTCACGTCTAGAGGTGGAGTGAGTACGCGAGAACGCGCGCTCTGTCTGAGTGAAGGCGAGCAGGCAGATGAGACGAGACAGCGGCCACATGCGAGCGCGCATATGCGAGCGCGCATGTGTGCCGACCCGCTACATTTATACGCTTAGAAAGTTACAAACAGTCCCTTTAAATGCTGTACCTGTGAGGGTTTCTGGACAATATTTGTCATTGTTTTATGTTGTTAATTGATTTCCAATAATAAATATATACATACATTTGCATAAAACCAGCATATTTGCCCACTCACATGTTGAAAAGAGTATTAAATACTTGCCAAATCTCCCTTTAAGGTACATTTTGAACAGATAAAAAATGTGTGATTAATTTGCGATTAATCACAATTAAATGTTCTAATTGATTAAAAGCCCTAATTTATTTAGATATTTATGTATTTATTCACATACAAAAAGCTATATTTTGTCTGTTAACCCACGTGTGCCAAGACGAGATGGAAAGTGGAGGGATTTTCAGTGGGTTTTCTTTTTTTCTGGCAGAAAGACTGAACTGACAGATGCTGTTGGCAGTTCAACAAAGAGGTGGTTACTGACGTATTGTGTTCTTTCACTGGGCTTTAGAGTTTCTGTAGAAAAGTATTGATACTGGTTCAAAGACAACCAAGCTACGTATGAGTACTGTCCAAGAAGAAGACGCCAAGAACAGAGCTGCTTCTTCAGGGTGTGCTCTTTTTTATTACTTTACATACATACACATCTCTTATCAGCAGGATTCAGGCCTTTCTGCCCCCTGCCAGAAGAATATATCAGCTGTCTGAACCTGTGGAAGACAGGTCCGTTTAAAAAGGAGTTACCTGGAGGAGCAGCAGCGTGTACACAACGCACACCACGTAAACATAATGTCCTAATCGGTTTGAGTCCACTCAGGACTTCTCTGCCAACATTTCCCGTCTCTCTCTCTCTGCTGTCAAACTGTCTGACAGAAGGCAAACTGCCAACAACAAAAAAATTTTAAAGGAATAAGGGGTCAGAGCGGATATCATATGCATGAGAGTAAAGTCACTGCTGAGTACGGGTAAAATGAAAGTTAAAGGGTGAAAATCCTCCATCCATGCTAAGTTTGTCCACTTGTGAATGCCCATAAACATTAAATGTCACCTTCAGGAAGATACCAGAGCACTCTGTTCCTCTCAGCATGACAGCATTTTATTAGACAAATGATGACACACTTCACTGTTTAAAGGACAGTAGTATACATTCAGATCAGGTCATCTGTACAGTACAAAGATAGAGAGAGGAGATGTTGGAGAGGTGATGTATGACATCCAGTTGTGTGCGTGTAGGCTTTCTATAGCAACAATTCCTCTAGCTGAAACGCCGTAGCCTTATTGTGCCAGCGTTATTGATTCACTCCTTGAAATCTTTGGTCATTCAGGACAGCCTTGATGCTTTCTTTTCTTTTTGTTAGGTCAACTGTGGTTGATAAAGCTGAACCATTCAGTAGTTTTGGCCTCAATGAGAAAAGAAAAGGTCACAGAAAAAGAGTCGCAGTTTTAAAATGACTGCTGGTTCTATAGTCAAAAATCATTTGATTTAAATAGATTTCCAGTGTAAACAGGCTCACTTTTACACATTTATAGCATTAGGTTTTGTGCCTTTTACGTCATGTTTTTAGTCCATCAAAGCCTCGATCAACAGTCCATATGGTGCAGAGGAAGGTGTGCTGGAGAAGTCACTAGGGTGGGAGCAGCGGGTAAACACTTTAATACTGCATTTTGGCATAGGACACATTCCTTTCATGTCTCAAAACTCCTTCCTTAACTAAGATAAGGCGCTGAAAATGACTGCATTTGAGTAGAACTATCTTGGTTGCACTTCTCTGTAAGGCTTCCCCTCAGGTTTCATACTCAGTGAATATGCGGGCACTGGAAACACAAGGTTTTTAAAGCAGCAAAAGGTTTTCTATTATCCTCAAGTTTTTACAAACATTTTTTTTTATTCCCCCCCTCCAAAGTGGATGGACATGATGGGACACGGACGCTCCAAGTAAAGCCTTCCGGTAAACAACAGCTTCAACTACACCGAACCTTTTGGACACACAGACTTCACTTGTCATGTAAATAAACACCTACACATCACTTTGTTTTCAGAACAGGACAACAACATCACATGTCATAATATGACGCAAAGCGGCTGCAGGGTTTGGCCTGGTTGGTGGCTACAGAGACATGCGCCCTGCCGAAGTGTCCATGAGCAAGTCACCATGCTGCAAGGGTTAGCTGCTCAGTATAGCTCAGTTAGACCCATGTGCAGGGATTCCCCGTGGAGAGCAGCTTCTGGGACAAAGGGAGGTCGAATGAACGATGACATTATTATCAGTATTAGGGGTGTGATGAAATATCGTGCCACGAAATATCGCGATATAAAAACGTGACGATATGCATCGTCGAGACGAAAAACTGGATGGCGATATCAGGGCATAATAGGTACTACGTACATATGGGGCTCCGGGGCAGTAAAATCTGGTCTGTCCTCACCGAAATTGAACCAATCAATCGTAACGCACGGCCGCAGCTTCTGTGTCGGAGCTCCACACAAATCAACACACACACAGCGCAGTCGGTGAACAGCTGATCAGAGAGGCTGCGGTGGAGAGACGTGTTGACGCTACGCTCGCTGCTATTGTTATTACACCTGTTCAACAAGCATAACCACGATGAAATGGTTAAACATGGAGGAAAGCAACGTTTCGATCTGTTCTGTCAGCTGTCTCTCATCCACCGCTGCTGTTTACACGAGCACAGCGCGTTGGCTCGGCGGCTAACAGCGCGTTGGCTCTGCAGCTAACAGCGCGTTCGCTCGGCGGCTAACAGCGCGTTGGCTCGGCGGCTAACAGCGCGTTAGCTCGACGGCTAAAAGCGCGTTAGCTCGACGGCTAACAGCGCGTTGGCTCGGTGGCTACAAGCGCGTTGGCTCGGCGGCTAATGGTACGTTTCCACAGGGGCGTTTTTATCGCGAGGGGACGCGACGCTTCCCAACATTGGACGCTTGGTAGGCTGTCACTAGACACAAGCTGTCCCCACCTGATTGGACGAACGCTTTCCCTCTGTTGGCTGCTGCTCCCAGCTTTCAAACCGGAAACAGTATGGAGGCTCGTTTAGAAACTTTCTTCTCTTATTTCACGAAAATAGTTTACCGAAATGTGTTTCTGAAATCATTTGAGGTGAGAAATAATCCATGCAGTTGATGAATCTGTCTTTATTTTGGATCAACAACGTTTATTTTAAAAGATTCTCGGGAGTTTTGAGAGGCGACGAGTCGCGTCGGACACCCATGATTTGCATAAAGTAGACTAGCCCTCAACTTTATGCAAATGAGGAGCGGGCGTCGTGACGCTCCGTTTCTCGAATCGCGACGCCACGCTACCAGAATGCATTGCACGGCTGCTTACATAGACAATGAATGGGAAGCGTGGAAAGCATGGAGGCTGTGGACACGTACCATAACAGCCCGATGGCTCGGCGGCTAACAGCGCGTTGGCTCGGCAACTAACAGCACTTTGGCTCGTTGGCTCGGCGGCTAACAGCGCGTTATAATATCGTATTGTATCGAGATCGTGAACCCAATATCGTGTATCCTATCTTATCGTGAGCTGAGTGAATCGTCACACCCCTAATTAGTTTACATCCATATTACGCACGTTGGCTCGGCGGCTAACAGCGCATTATAATATCGTATTGTATCGAGATTGTGAATCCAATATCGTGTATCGTATCATGAGCTGAGTGAATCGTCACACCCCTAATCAGTATACATCCAAATTACGCGCGTTGGCTCGGCGGCTAACAACGCGTTGGCTCGGCGGCTAACAGCGCGTTATAATATCGTATTGTATCGAGATCATGAACCCAATATCGTGAATCGTATCATATCGTATCGTATCGTATCGTGAGCTGAGTGAATCGTCACACCCCTAATAATCAGTATACATCCAAATTACGCACAAAAAGGAGACACAAAAAAAGTTTGGAGTCAGTGTAATCCATTAGGTGTGAACGGTGACATCCTGTCGAGACTGATGTCTGCCTCACAGTCCTCCAAGTCACAAACCGAGTCGGTGGCGTTCTCGTCGTTGTTGTGTGAAAACTGTGAAATCCTGTCAAAGGTCTCTTCGTGCTCGATACATTCAACCACGTTGGGGATCATGTTGACGTACGCGTTGGCGATCTCCTTGTGGATGAGCGTGTCTTGATTGTAGGACACCAACTCGTTGCTGATGTTGACCGTCTCCACCGGCGTGTTGGAGCAGAAGTTGCGACAACCCAACAGGCTGGCGAAGGCCTTCCTGAACTCTGCGTTGAAGGCGTAGATGACGGGATTCAGCGAGGAGTTCGTCCAGCCGAACCACACGAACACGTCGAACGTCGTCTCGCTGACGCACGGCAGACCCGCGTCATGATCCGTAGCCGGTCTGTCACAAAACGGCACCATGCAGTTCAGCACGAAGAAAGGTAGCCAGCAACACACGAACACACCCATGATCACAGAGAGAGTTTTGAACACTTTGGTTTCCCGTCTAATGGACGTTTTCAAGGTGTTGTGATGTTGGCACTCTATCCTGTTCGTGCGGCAACTTTGCGCGTGTTCCGCCGCTCTCTCCAGCGACGCGATTCTCCTGATCTGTATTTGCGCAATACGGTATATTCTGGTGTAAGTCACAATCATAATCGCCACGGGGATGTAGAAACTTATCAAAGAGGAGGAGATGGCGTACTCTCTGCTTAAACTGGAGTCACAGTTCTCTTCTAACTGCAGAGAGGAGTTGTTCGTCCCAGCTGCCGCGTCCGCGTCACCAGTGGCTTTGTGCCAGTTCAGCTGCACCGGTATGAACGAAATGAGCACAGACAACGTCCAAGTGACGCTGATCATAACAAAAGCGACTCTCTGTGTCATTTTCCTCTCATAGCGGAAGGGGCTCGAGATGGCCCAGTATCTGTCTACGCTGATGATGCACAGGTTTAGGATGGAGGCTGTGGAGCACATGATGTCAAAAGCGACCCAGATGTTGCAGAAAGTGCCAAAAGGCCAGTATCCTGCAACCTCTGCAACAGCTTTCCATGGCATCACCAGCACGGCCACGAATAGATCCGATAGTGCCAAGGAGACGATGAAAATGTTGGTGACTTTGGTGCGCAGGTGGCGAAAGCGCAGCACCGCGGTGCAGACCAGGATGTTGCCCAGCAGAGTCCAGAGGATGAGGAGAGAGAGGAGACATCCAGTCACAGTGCGAGACACCAGATCCTTACCAGAGTCTTTTGTCGCCTCTGTTTCGGTGCTGTTCCACATAGTCTCTCCGAGGTGTGCAGCCGGTGCAGAGTCACTGCTCTCCTGCTGCACCGATGAGAGATACTTGGCTGGGTTCTCCATGTGAGAGTGCCTCTTCAGGTAAAACTGCAGTCCATCATAGTCATAGCTCCTCCGTGCATAGTTGTCATCAGCCATTCACCGTGTTGTCCGAGAGATGATCTGCAGAGCCACCCAGAGCACATGCACTGTTAAGAATTGCTGTTAATTTATAGCAGAATTTCAACAGTATTAACCTGTTATTGCTAAAAAAAATTACATTCTTAAAAAACAGCACTTTACTGCTGATCAACTATCTAAAGTATCATCAGTAACAGTTTCATGCAGTATTTCTTGAATTCTGGGACCTGATCTGCACATGTGAGACTTGTACATTGTACATGATTGGAAAATCAGTGAATTAGCTCTGTTCTTCACTCACATGTTGTTATGGTTTGCATTCTGTGCTTGTAGCCAGCTATAGACATACATTTTTGGGAAAAGTGTCAACAAGTCTATTATAGCCTTTTTCCTCACAAGTGCCTTTAATTGTATTTAGTGTGACTATTCCTATGTCTGTTACCTGCTAAGTCTATTCATCTAGGCAAAAACACACAAAAACACACACAAAACTTACAAATCAGTAAGATAATGTAAAAGAAAGGTGAAAAAAACAGCTATATAACGTATCTTTAAACAGTAAATTAACTGTAAAATACTGTGAAATTAATAAAAAAAACAACTAGTTCAAACTGTATTTTTCATTAACAGTACAAAGCTGTAAATTTCAGCGACAGTATAATAATGTTAATTTTACAGTAACATAAAGGAAACCTCTGCTGCCATCAGTTCTTTACTGTTATATTACTGGGAAATTCTTAACAGTGTGGGTCTGCTGAAGGGATTCACTCAACGTGTTCACACCCAACATCAGTTTAGCATTAGGGTACTAATGCTGTCAAAAAAAAACACAATGTCCTTCATCAGTTCAAGTTCAGCTACAAAAAGAAATGGAAAACTGGAGTTGCCAGATTGCAATACAGGAAAACTGATCTGAGTCTTAAAATGCAGAGAGAGTCAGCTCCTCCTGTTTGCTATAGATCTCACCTCCTCTTCTCCTTAAGATGAATTTCCTCTCAAATCCAAAAGCATTTGCAGACCAACTACACAGCAACTCTTGGGCAACCTTACCTTTATCCCTGAACCTTTGCAATATATTTCCACTTTGTGACCAAATGTGGTCACAAAGAAAATGTTCCACTTTGTGTCCAGCCTGGTGTGGAGTGGTGCAAAACAGACAGAAAAAAAGAGAATTGATCGCCTTAAAGCTGAGCTGAGCGACGTGCCAGGTGCGCTGAGGCTGAGGGGCTGGAACGCAGCGCGCGGTGGAGAGCGCATGTTGCAGCCTTTATTCCAGGTCCGGTCGGTCTGACCTGGATACCTATGAGTGAATCTCTCAGTCCGAGGTATCCTGAGCACGGTGTGGGTGCTGCTGCAGCCTAACGCACACTAACCTCACCAGGGCTGCGCGCACAACAGCATCACGCCTCCTTTTGTGGGAGGTGTTACGCACAACATGGCACTGCGTTAGAAATGGTAAATGGACTTTTCTAGTCTTCCGACCACTCAAAGCGCTTTACACTACATGTCAGCATTCACCCATTCACACACCCATTCATACACTGATGGCAGAGGCTGCTAAGGTGCCAACTTTGCCCATCAGGATCTGATCTAAATACTCATTCACACACCGATGGCTATGTGCCTTTGGGAGCAATTTGGGGTTAAGCGTCTTGAGGGTTGTGAGGAAGCTCTAAACATTTTTGAGGGACTCCAAAAGTGCTTTATTACAAACTCTAAATCGAATAAGAGCTGTCTTACCAAATTATGGATCCTCTCCATGCGCACTAGACATCACACCCACACTGCAGTGACAGGAGTAACAATATGGAGGGTTTTTGTGCAGGATGAATGAATGAATGAATAAAAGACTTCATTTCGAACATAAAATAAATAAAAACAGATACAAAATAATAACAAACAAAACAAGAGTAATAGTGTCCGAAAAGGAGTAGGTAGAAGTAAAACTTATATTTCCCTACCCCTTTCTCACTTCTCCTCTAATAACTCATATATCATAGAATGATAGAATGATAATATAATATAATATATAAACTATCCCAGATCCCAGGATCAAACTGTGTGTGAACTGCAAAGACAAAAAAAAGGGTGCATTTAAATGTATTTTATGTAGTGTATAAGGGTTGCAGACACACCCAAACAGGTCACATATTGATTATAATCAAGAGGAGGACCAGAACTGAGTCCCACATGCAGTTTAAAGTAAAAGCACTGACAGAGCTGTCCATGGTGCTGAAAAAGCAAAATGCTTTTATAGTCCTTTCAGCAAGCAGTAACTTCATGTATCTATCTATCTATCTATCTATCTATCTATCTATATATCCATCTATCTATCGAATAAGAGCTGTCTACCAATTATGGATCCTCTCCATGCGCATTAGACATCACATCACACCACACTGCAGTGACTGGAGTAACAATATGGAGTTTTTTTGTGCAGGATCAAACTGTGTGTGAACTGCAAAGACAAAAAGGGTGCATTTAAATGTATTTTATGTAGTGTATAAGGGTTGCAGACACACCCAAACAGGTCACATTTTAATTATAATCAAGAGGAAGACCTGAGAACTGAGTCTCACATGCAGTTTAAAGTAAAAGCACTGACAGGGCTGTCCATGGTGCTGAAAAAGAAAATGCTTTTATAGTCCTTTCAGCAAGCAGTAACTTCATTTATCTATCCATCTATCTATCTATCTATCTATCTAACTATCTACCCAAACTCTTTTAAAACATTTTCAGCCTATTTCATATGATATGCGATTTTAATTTGTGCGCCTTAATGAGAAAAAAAGTTCAAGTTTCAAGTTTCAAGTTTATTTGTCATAATGCATTTAAAAGTACAGTGTACAGTGAAATGCAATGAAATGCATTTTACCCTGGCTCTCTCTCAGCCCTTAAAATCTATAAATAGTACACTAGATAAATACTACAATAAATGAGACAATAAAAGGGTATTTTTGAATCAATCTTTTTCAGACTACTGCTGGTTGTTTGGAGGTCATAGCTCACCCCACCTTCCAGAGTTAATCATGAACAGGTGAGTCACATTCACACTCTCAGCGGGCATGTTGAGCCAGGAGCAGCAGCAGCAGCAGAAGAAGCAGCAGCAGCAGCAGCCTCTGTGTGCAGCAGCAGCAGCAGCAGCTCCAGCAGCAACAGCAGCAGCTCCAGCAGCAGCAGCAGCCTCTGTGTGCAGCAGCAGCAGCAGCAGCAGCAGCAGCAGCATCATCAGTGTAGTTTCCGGCTTTGAGACGTCACGGATATTTTTAGATGTGTCTGCGTGCCTGTCAAATCGTTGTGACACTACGTCAAAATAATCTCCCCGACGCCCGATGCCAAACTCTCTGGAGTAGGCTAACCTATAATCTCTGGATGTCAGGAGGCGACTTGTGCCCGGCACAAACATTTAATTCTTTACATACAGATGTTTTCCACAGCAAAGCGAATTCATGTGTGGAAAGATCAAAAGTGTGATGCCTATATGGAGCTGTTTGTCTGACCAGTTGGCACAGAGGATAATGTCTCACTTTATGTAGAATATTATTGCTGTATTTTAAAAAAATCACAGAACAATATGAATTAAGTTATTGTGTGTCAATATTTATATTCTAGATAGGTGATCATTAGTATTTAATATAAATATCGCAACCTAAAGGCACACATTTTTTTGTTTTTTTCACTCTAGTTTTTATTGGTGTTTTTCAAGGTTATACACATATCAACAACATATACATTTTTGGTTTTTTAAAGAATATCTGTTTATTATTCTGCATACCTTTGTTTCGCTAAATTCAACTGCATGTGTTTATTAAGATTTTTGTAAGAAGTGAAGAAATGCTGGTGCAATAATCTAGATGTAGTTGCATATATAGTACAGGAGCTTCTGGACTGTCCCATCAAACTCCTAAAAAAACATAAATACGTGGCGCCATCCTGTGGTGTAAATGTGTACTACAACTGCTACCTTTATAGACCTTTTTCAAACTTTACAACACAAACATCCTAAATGGGTCCCTTTGTACTTCCTGTTGCAATGTTTGTTAATGCAGCAGCTGACAGGAAGTAAACATGGACCAAAGCTGTTGCCCTAGCAACAGAATGGAATTGAAACAGTTGTAAACATTCCAAATGTGTCCCAGTTTATTTCCTGTTGCAGTGCATGTGAATGACACCAGCTGACAGGAAGTAAACATGGACCCAAGGTGGGTCTATTCGGTGAAAATGTTCAGGAGTCAGCAAAGAGATCATCAGTGAGAAGAAGAGCAGATAACATACGAGATGTGACATACTGTATAAAAAAAAGAAAACTATTCTTTATTTCAATAGGCAAAAGATATACATTCATCACTATTGTACACATCATTTCATATGAGCACCGTTTCATTGGAATTTCACAAAGTCGTATCACAGTGTCTTTGAATGATGATTTTGATCAGCATGACTGTATTTACAAAGATTATAGAATATTGCAGTTTGCACCTAAAAAAAATAACAAGGATTTTTTTTACCACAAGTTGGCACATAGTGAGAACACATACCGCGGATAGCACCAGGTTGAGAACTGACTGGAATTATACATTGATCTGATATAAAGTTGTACAGTACAAGTATACAGTTATATCTGTGTTTTATATATTTAAAAAAAAAAAAAAAAAGTAATGTCACAGACTGGGATGTTTTTTTTTTATTGCTGATCTTTCAGGTGTAAACATACAATCTCTGGTCTGGTGTAACAACATGTATCTTATATTGGTGTATTATGGTGCCTTCAAATGAAACTTGTGAGCTCGTGTTTACAACATGGGAAGTCGTGCACACACAATGTGCGTGGCTTTCAAGTGGTTAAGTCGTGAGAACACCGCTGCTAAGCAACGGCAATATTAGCGTTACTGTCGGCGTGTAGAAGCCACAGAGGCTAACAATTTAGCAAGCTAGCAAGTTGGTAACACAATGCAGGACATGCAAAGACATAATGACTGAAGGAAAAGATGAAGTCGTTGGGAATATCAACATTTTCCTCAGACATAAAATAACAAATAAAAAACAATATACGACTAAAATTACAATATATTAACTTATTATGCACCGAAAAATTAACTTTGATGGCCTCCGCCACGTCACACGCGTCACAAGTCGTGAACTCTGAGCTTTTCACTTACGAGGTTGTGAATACAACAAGATGGGGGGCGTAAAACACGGTAAACACGACCCTATTTGAAGGCACCAATAATCCTGGAACTATTCTGATACAAGATTCCCACTTTTAAACAACATAGAGTTGAACAATATTAAACCATTTCATGTCAACAAACATGAATTAATTGTTATCAGGGATAGATTTGTTATCTCACCAAGCACTTCTCAATATAATGTGGATACAGATACTCCAGTATAACCCAAACAGTGCTACCTAGTTCCATCATTTTGAACATAACTTACCATTCAGTCTTGACAGAACAGAGAATCAGCATACAAAAGGACATCGATGAACCTTAAATGACCGAGAGAGGCCGAGAACTATAGTCCAACTCATTAAGATTATTCACAATATAGTGCTAAGATTGTCACTATCTTTGTAGCTCAAGTGTTGCATTAAACTTGAACTACTAAGAGAAGTAAATGAGAACCGTATCCATATATGAACATTTCACATGCAGATAAAATAGGGGTCAAGTGGTACACCAATGCACTTGTGGCTCTGTTGAATACAGTACTAGTAGATGTTTGAGACTAACAGGTGTTTCAGTAGCTGTAGTATTATTCACATACAGCATATACATGATGAACCACTGAGCAAAACCTACTGAAATGTGACTACAGAACAAAAAGAACAAAGGGCCCTTTTGAAATTCTTGAAAGCAAAGGTCCTTTTCATCACCATTTTTAATTAACAAGCCTCATCTTATTCAAGGTAATTCTTCAAGGAACGTAGGTCTAATAGGTTCGTCCTCCTCTGTTAATCCCCCCACACTGAGGGATCTACGTTTTGTTTGTCTCCGCGGCTTGTTTTCAAGTCTGTTGGAGTGTGACCCAGACTGCCTCCTGAACGGCTGACCTGCGCTGTGAGACACTCTCGGGAGCCGGCGGTGACAAGTGTTCTTGTGCATGTTATCTGGCTTCGTCAGTCATCTGTTATCCTGTCAGACCCGGCGGAACACCTCGAAGAGGGAGGCGACTGAGTGCATGCGGTAGAAAAGGTTCAAAGGAATGGCGAAATTGAGAACTGTGGTCCATATGCTGAAGCCAAACGTCTCCTGTTCCAACCCGTTGTCGTACTGTGGCCGGCAGCCAAAAGCAGGAAGGATCCACAGCTGAAAGAAAGAAGTCAAATTAGTTAGACCTGCGTTCATTGATTTTTTTTAGTGACTTGGGGGCAGCACAAGAAGCTGTACACACAACACTGACATATTATCGATTTATGAAGTTGTTAGCAAACAGTTGCCTATTTACACATCTAGCAGACGTGGAGCAACATTAGCAGTCTGGCAACTTTCACTCTCGCTTAGCTCTGCTTTGGTTTCAACCTACTCTTAAAGGAAATAGCTGTCTCTTTAGCGGCTGAATGCTCCACTATGTTCACTAGCTAGTTGCTAACTTTGTCTGTTTATTGGGCAGGTAACATAAAATAGTTTGTCAGAGCAGCCGCCAGCCATGTCTGGAAACAAGGTTGATGAGCGTGGTGAGAGCATGGATGATAACAAGATGATACGGTGCCGCCGCTCAGCCTTGTTTCCAATTTTTTCCAGTGGCATTGCAGCAAAAAATCTCACTGCGGCCCAAAAAGCATTTTCCCCATAGACCACCAGTGTAAAAGAGACATCTGTAAAGCTGTTATCAGGACACTTCAAACTACAAACAAGGTTGATTATGACTCTTTCTATTGTGAATTTTTGATCCATGGAGGTTTTATATTTGTAAAATTTTCCGCAAGGCAAGAAAAGTGATTTTAATATCTGTGACGTCATCACAATGTAAAGCTTATGAGATGAGCGGGAACTCGTGGGCGGGACCAGCGGGAGAAACATGTACATATTCAGTGGGCCGCATAGCCCGGAAGTAAACCCGACAGCTAGGAAACTTTTTTGCCGTATGCGCCAAGCGAGAAATTCTCATTGGACTGAATAGACGCCATCTTGGCGTCCGGTATCCAGTTCTTATAAAACATCCATGGATGAGAGTGAAATCAAAAACAATGAACTGAAAGAAGCTAAAACGCTCCACAGGGCTGAGGGGAACGGCAGAGTTGGGTGATAATTCTCTGTGGGTTTGTCACTACGAGCGACCCCTGTCCCGTTACACATCGTCATTTGAGCCGTTGGTAATATAAAAGTATTGATTAGAGCAGCTTTAAAACAACAATCTGTAATTTATGCATCTGATAAAAAAGACTCGATGAAAAAACTAATTTGGAAATCACATCTGATTTAGGTTGTAATTTTAAAGGTATAGTGTGTAGGATCTGGCGGTCTCTAGTGGTGAGGTTGCAGATTGCAACCAACTGAAACTTCTCCCGTGTACCAAGCGTGTAGCAGAACTACGGTGGCCGACGCAAAAACCCGAATGGCCCTCTCTAGAGCCAGTGTTTGGTTTGTCTGGTCTGGGCTACTGTAGAAACATGGCCGCCGGCTCCGTGAAGAGGACCTGCTCCATATGTAGATATAAATAATTCTAAGGTAACAAAAACACAACGATTCATATTTTCAGGTGATTATTCACTAAAGAAAAAATACTTATTAATATTATATTCCATTTTTACCAAAAGATACCCCTAAATGCTACACACTGTTCTTTTAAGTAAGCATTGAGTTAATAAGATACATGTATATGTTTCAGACAGTTGATTGAAAGTTTTTACAGAAGAAAACTTACTTCAACCTAATTTCATCACATCTACATTTAAATTATCAGTTTGACAAGTTCAACTGCTTACCGAAATGTTGCACATTATGAGGAAGACAGCGATGTTCTTGAGGATTTGCCTCTTTATATTTGGGGGCTCTTTTACTTTGTTTCCCACAGGTAGCGGCACCTCCGAAGGTTTCCTCGGACATCGGTACACCTGTCCGCTCTCCTCCTGCTCGTTCTCCATGGTGACGCAGGCTCTGTCCGGAGTCTCGTAGGCTCGGTTGATGATGCCGTTGTACGGTGGCGCCAAAGAGGACGTCACCGAGAAGATTTCTGGAGTGGCCGGTAGCTCGGGGTCCTCCCTCTCTCCGTCCTCTTGCTGGCGATACAAAGACTCTACGACGAAGAGGTTCTGGATGTACTTCTCCGAGACAATAAGCAGAGAGTAGATGAGGTTGGTCCAGCGGTAAGGAGGACTGCTGTTAGCACCTAACACGGCCACTATGCTGCACCAGGACATGAGCCAGGAGCCGATAGAGGACCCAAACAGCAGCTCCGTGTCCAGCTGTCTGGACGGGTTCTTGGAGGTGTCCAGCGGCATGTGGTCCGCTCGATATATGAGCAAACCTGAAGCACCGGCAGAGCACATGAACACCAGCATGACGATGCCGTAAATGTAGAACATGGAAATGGCCGACTGGCGTGTTTGGAGGGATTCCTCTACATGGGTGATGTAGACCACCAGGATCCCGATAGTGCTGGCCAGTGCAAGTAGACCCAGAATGGGGCCTACGGTCAGGCCCTGGGTTTTAGTCGCCAGCCTCTTCCGGTTTGAAGAAAGGTCAATGGTCCGTCCAATGTTCTTCCACATGACGAAGAGCATGGCGGAGACGAAGATGTGGTACTCGACGTTGAAGGGATAGAGATAGAAGAGACTGCTGGAGAACATGGAGCAAGTGCTGGTGGTGCAGTTACAGTGGGGCTCTGAGTGCACTGCAAAACAAAGAAAAACACATGCAAATTCAGGAGAAATACAATATATCTGTGCTGCCCTACATAACAAAGCCACATCCATCTATCAGGACATCCTACTATACTGGCAGGAAACCAAAAAATATCAATAGTTTAGAATTGTTTGGACTATAAAATGTCAGAAAATGGTGAAAAATGTCGATCAGTGTTTCCCAAAGCCCAAGATGACGTCCTTAAATGTCTTGTTTTGTCCACAACTCAAAGATATTCAGTTTACTGTCATAGAGGAGTAAAGAAACCAGAAAATATTCACATTGAAGAAGCTGGAATCAGAGAATTTTTGACTTTTTTTTCTTTAAAAATTACTAAAATTGATTAATTGATTAGCAAAATAGTTGCCAATTAATTTAATAGTTGACAACTAATCGATTAATCATTGAAACTCTATAGTTAATATTTAATAGACTAACGATGATGCAAAGGATCTCACAAGTTCATCTAGATAAAAATAGAGTCAACGTAGAACATGGCGATACTTTACTGTGTAAAAAATGACAGTGACCAGCGACCACACCGAATGAATGAAAACATTTTGTATCTAGGTCTTACATCTGTGAGTAATTTAATTTCAACAGATTTTTAAACTGTCAAATATGAATGGACTGAAAGCCTTGAGGCAAAATTATAACTACTGAACCGTTTACTCTACTCCAATCTAATCTTAAATGTTTCAAGAGAATCACTTTGAAATGCAGATTAGGTTTGTTGACATCCTTTTGCTCCAGTGCAATCTTATTTACACAATTATACACAGTCTGTTCAGGGAAGAGGGAGCATCAGAAGCCCACATGTCTATTCATTAAGACAGCGTTTCCCAACCTTTTTGGCTTGTGACAAAGCAATGCCATTCACAAGGAAAAGGGGGCAAAGATTAGATGATGATCTGAAAAAAAAATAAACAGTTTGTGTAGCAGATAGATCACATTAATAGTCTTGTGATTGCGATTTTTTTGGACCCATTTTGGGTCACTGCCCTAAACTAATGCCAACCAAATCATTTGGATCACCACAACAATGAAGCCAGAAAGCACTATATCTCAAAGCTCACTTTAAATCCAAAGCAAAAGACGGCCCTTTAAAGGGTAACTTTTGTGTTTTTAAACCCTTTTTGTGTCTAAGTGACTAATTGCAAAAACAATCTCTAAAATTGATCCAGTATTGAGGGAGAGCGTTGTAGATGGCAGCTGCTCATGGGCTGCAATATGGTGCCATTGGGGCAAGCTGGCACCGTCATTTACGTCCAAAAAAGTGCTTGTTTTTGCCATGACAGGCTCTGATTGTTATTATACATGTCTGACATTCTGGTCTCGCTCAAGGAGAAGTCTCGTTCTGAAATCTGGCGAGGTGACGTGTTGCCAGAAGACAACGATGGAAGAGTGGAATACATCCATGCCGGGCAGAGTTTGTCGTGTTGGAGTAAAGAGAGTAGCTTAGTGTTATCTAAAAGATTTTCAATGTCATCGCTGGATATTTAGATGATTTCGACAATGTGGATGATGTCTTTAAATTCGATGGCCGCCTGGGTCCTTCCCATGATGTTGTCAGACACGTATAACAATCTGAGTCTGTCAGCGGAAAAAACAAGCACTTTTAGTGGACGTAACGTTACATTGAGGCTGCTCACTTGCCCTCGCAGCTTGTTTCACAGCTGCTGGTTACAGCGTTATCACTCAATACTCAACCAATTTCAAAAATTGTTGTCCCTGTTAGTCACTTAGACACAAGAACATGGGAAAATAGGGTCCAGGTTGAAAAAAGTTACCCCTTAAGTTGCTTCTTTTAAGATTATTTATGGTATTTATGGTTAGCCTCACAACCACTTGGCAGGCTTGCCTCAAACCACTTGATTGACAGTGTTTTTAATGCTTTTATATTTGTGATAAAACTTAAATTTGAAGCTTAAATAATTTTGATGGCGATGGCCCATAAAATCAAAAGTGACAATCATGTTTGTTTTATAATACAAGTATGGGCTATGTCTTGCAGCACAAAGCTCCATTATAAATCCCTAACTCACCTCTTGGTGGTCAATATTCATTAGTCATATTCTACTGATTTTAATTGGACATTTCACTCATTCGCTGAAAGTCTGAGCATCTTAGTTGGTGATGACAATGCACTTTTTATACTTACTCCTCATCAAGCCCACCACAACACGCTACGGTAATGCTGATGCCCTTTAGAGATCCTCCCCCCCCCACCCCCCCTCGCACCCTCCTACCCCTCACCCCCCGGAGGCCACCACTGTGGTACTGCAGCCTTTAATTAAAAAGGGAACAACAGTCAGGGTGCAGCCAGCCTCACAGTCAGCCGGATATGAGGAGGAGCAGCCGAACCCCCCAACCCTAGGCTTAGATGTATCAGTTACTGTAATTGCAGCACCCTTGGGAGTAAGCAGCCTGGGGACAAAGCCGTCTGAGGTCAAGCGGGGGGTTGCCAAGGAGGGTGGTGGTGGCTGAAGTGTGGGGAACGGGCCGGGGAGGGGGCCTCAGCACTACCGACACTGTGTGCCTCCTGAAACCTAATAGAGAGACGTTCGACACAAACAAGACCCACTGGGCTGCCGAGCTAACCTCCCTTCCCCTCGCAAACCCTCCTCTCCTTCCTCTTTTTCTTTCATCCATTGAAGTGAGCTCTCAAGTGGACTATTGTACTTGTCTTCCAGGAACAAGCCAGCAATCAACCCCTTGGCCCTTACCGATAGTGAGGTTTCCGTAGCCCAGGGCAGAGAGCCTTCGCTTGTGGTTGTTCAAGAAGTGCTCGGCCTCTGACATCACGCCGTTGCACCACAGCAGGAGGTTGGTAAAGACCGCGTGGATGACACCAAATCTGAAGAGACAAACAAGGTTGATGAGCAGTCGTCTAACAGCATGTGGCAGTGTCGTGATACGGGTCGCCGTGCACGCAGATAATTCCATATTTTGCATATTCTTAGTCACTGGTGAGATGTTTCATGATTGTGATATCAAAATGTGTTGTTAAATTGTAATATGACATTTTTACATACCTCTCAAATGTTTCAAAGCTCTTGATGACATCCTTGATGTGAAACCAGAGAAAATGCACCTAAAACAAAACACCAAAAACAAGACACAACACCTTAATATAAAAAGCAAGACAAAACATTATCTAAAAACATATCTTACAGACCGCATAATCGACTTAAGAATGATTTAAATCCCTTTTACCAGAAGGATTTCCCTCGTCAGTTACACTCAAATAACATGGACAATGACAGGATTATATTGTTGCAGCAGCTCTGTACTCGCCTCAACAACAAAGAGCACATTATCCACAAGACCTACCTGGTTAAGTGGTGCACAGAAGGAAAAAAAAGACACAGTGTCTAACACTGCTGAAAGATTATCACTTTATTGAAATGAAAGTGGGGTTGTAAACTTACCTGTGCTATGGTGTGAGTTGCATGGATGACAGGATATACCCCGAGCACAGCCGACACACAAGACTGGTATCCAACATAATACCCGATTCGGAAAGCGTCCATGATCAGTGAAAGGAGTGCAAGGAGAGTCAAACCACCTACCAAGAAAAAAAGAAATAAAGATCAAGTTATTACTGCCACTTTGGTTATAAAAAACTATATTTTTTAAGGTTTTCTTTAATCTGTCAAACACAAACCCTTCGTTCTGGTAAAGATTACAGTTTAGCTTCTGTCATTGGCCAACCTGTGACACCCTCCTTTCAAGCAGCTCACAACAAGAGTATGCTCAGACTGGCCAACAGCATCTCCTCTGATCCCTTACATGTTTTAAATGGGGAATATCAACTTCTGCCCTCCAAGAGGCGATTCAGAGTCCCTACATTTAACCTGCATCAGGCAAAAGAACGCTTTTGTCCATCAGTCCATCTTGTTGCTAAATAATAATTAATGTGCTGCTAAGGAGATGTAAATCCAGAGGACAGATGGTAGTTTTGTAATGGGTTATGTATGAATAATTGTGATGTGTTTTGGGGTTTTTTTTGTCTGATGGATCTTACTTGTCTGTCTGTCTATGGTAACAGTATGTCTATTGTATGTGCACTTTTTCTCAAACTGAGCTGCCTATGGATGCAAAATGAATTTCAGTGCAAACTGACAATGAAGTTGTATTGTATCGTATCGTATCTCCAAACGCATGAAAAAGAATAACATCAATGTGCCATTTTACGCATTTGGCGTGGACATCTTTCTCGGTCCGCCTGTTCTTCTGTCTGTACCGCACCTGCTGTCCTTCGTCACCTGCCTCATGATCCTCCAGCTGATGTGGATGATGTAGTACATCCTGGTGCGGGACAGACAGAAGAACACGCAGACCAAGAAAGATG
>CAKALU010059745.1:11425-28709 GCA_916700995.1 Hozukius guyotensis | reverse complement strand
CAAAACTCCGGTGTCTCCCCTGTTCCCTCCGGCCGCGGTCGGGAGGCTGAGGCAGGAAAAGCCAACACTAGGATCAGCATTGATTCATGGAGAGACCTTCGTCTGGTCAGCTAACATTACTGCCAAGCAGCTGAAATATAGAGTGATATTGTGCTTTTAGCTGACGTGTGTCGCCTCACTGTTTTGAGCGATGCTCGTTCATGCCTATGTAGAGCGAGCAGAAACGCGAGCAACAGGACGCTGAGTTTTGTGGACTTAACGGCCACAGGTGTCGCTGTTAACAAGCAATTCTGAATCTTACAAACAGTCCCTTTAAGTGATATATATGAACAAATACTAATCATAGGTCAAAACAGCTAAAGCTAAATTTGGCTGAATTATAAAAGGTAGAAGTGTTAAAACGAAGAGCCGTTTGGGGAGCCGAAAGAGCCGACTCTTCTTGGTGAGCTGAGCCAAATGATCTGGATCACTAAAGAGAGACGGAATTCCCATCACTATCCTGTTGGGCTGTGACGTAACTGCCGTTTCCCGCATAGACTTCTGGTAAAAACTTCCATATAAAAGAAGGAAGACTACTCTTTTCATTTTCCGCAAGAAGAGGGGCCGATAGTTTAACCGGTTGACCGCTGGGATGTTCACTTTGTTGTAATGTCCTGTGTTGTCAGGAGGATGAGTCACTCTGCACACCCAGTCCTCTTTTCCTTTTGTGTAAATGTACACTGCTGTGTCAGGAGAAAGTTACACACTCCACATGCAATCTTTTACACGTATTAATCAAACTGATGGGTATGGAAGTTTTTATTGGACTTTATTAGTTGTAACCCACAGAAGACAATCCACAAATGTGTACCATGATCTGCAAATATTTCACTATCCACAAACATATATATTTTTGTATATTTGTGTTGTGTAAAGTCACATCCACAAAAATACAGGGCAATTTGCAAATACACATAACTTACTCTGTAAATATGTATTTTAAGGTTTACATGTAAAGTGATATCTACACATTTGTGCAACTTCTCCCCGCAGCATATAAACAGCCTCTACATGCAGACTCAGACAGGGTCAAAAAACACAACTAAAGCATCAGGGAGGTTTATAGTGAAAGTTTATAGTGAAAGATATGCAGCCTTAGCCCTCTGAGGTAGAGCAGGTTGTTCACCAATCAGAAGGTCGGTGGTTCGATCCCCGGCTGCTCCGGGTCACATGTCGAAGTGTCCTTGAGCGAGACACTTAACCCCAAATTGCTCCCGAAGGCATAGCCATCGGTGTGTGAATGAGTATTTAGATTAAATCCTGATGGGCAAAGTTGGCACCTTAGCAGCCTCTGCCATCAGTGTATGAATGTGTGTGTGAATGGGTGAATGCTGCATTGTAGTGTAAAGAGTTTTGAGTGGTCGGAAGACTAGAAAAGCGCTATATCTCCAAATACTGCACTTTATGAGTGGAAAAACTAATCTTTCAATTAAGAGCTGATAATCAGGGAATTGAGACATATGTTAAACTGTATAATTCTGGTTGAGCTTGTGCTTCAATTTATGTTGATGGCCTTAGTCTATAATTACATCATATTTATATGAAAATAAAGCTGCATTTTTTGTTTGCACTAATTACTGTAGAAGACTTATTCTTTCAGGGGTGTTTATGTTCCTTATGTAAGCCATACTTTTGTTAAGGTAAACATTTAACTTATTTTTGCCAAATAAATGAAAAGCATGTTGAAATCAGAACATGACCTCCTCGCTGTTCGGTAAATGTACCGAATTGGAATTTTGTGAACCGTTCCACGCCTAATGCCTAACCTTAACTATTCAAGGTCAATGCCTAATCTTAACTATTAAACCATTAACTATTGGTTCCCTTCTAGCCACTACCTGACAATGAAAGGACCGTGTAACTCAGATTGTAACACGAGTAACTGCTGCCATCTAGTGGAGGAAAATCATAATCACAATATGTGCACCAGTCTGGTATAAGTTGGACACATCTTTTTCACTTAGAGGTCCCATATCGTGCTCATTCTCAGGTTTGTAGTTGTATTTCAGGTTTCTACTAGAACATTTTTACATGCTATAATGTTCAAAATACGCTTTACTTCCCTCATACTGTCAGCCTGAATATGCCTGTATTTACCCTCTGTCTGAAACGCTCCGTTTTAGCGCATTTCAACGGAACTGCAATGGTATTGCGTTGCTAGGCAACAGTTTGGGTCCATGTTTACTTCCTGTCAGCTGAAATCATTCACATAAACTGCAAGCGGAAATAAAGTGGGACATATTTAGGATTTTTACGTTTAAAACTGTGAAATGGTCTATACAGTATATTGTAGATTTGTGACATCACAAAACGGCTTGTTTAAAGGCCTAGTTTCTGAATACGCGTTGTATGTCTTTCTGTATGGATTGAGTGTTTCAATATTTCCACAGTATTTATAAAGCACTTAAACCTGCTTTATAATTAAAAAAAAACATGAAAATCTCAATTTTTACAATATGGGACCTTTAAAATACCAAATTTACAGCGATTATCTTGCGTTTTTAAAGCTATTGAATATTTATTGTATGTCATATCATACTTCAGTATATTGCTATGTAATATTTATTTATACAGTAGTCAAAGTGTTAAAAAGAACAAATTGATTTGTGCTCCTGTCTTCCATTAATGCTCAGTGTCAGCTTTAAGGCAACAGTTGTTTCCATCTTGATCAATCTGCCGGGTTTTTTTTCTTCAATTAATCACTTCTTTTCAGGAAAAAAAGTAATGTCTTAATATCTTGTTTTGTCCGACCAACAGTTGAAACAAATAAAAAAAAAAAAAATTAAAATTAGAGATCCCAGACAGCCAGACAAAACTCAAACTCTTTCTACAGAAAAGAATATTTTAATAAACACACACTTGTCAAATGAAGGTATGCTTCTGAGAGGCAACGACCTGCTTGACCAGAGGCAGCGATGCTCATGTGAACTCTCTTCAGGAAACAACTAAGACAGTTAACTGGAATGAGAAATAACAGCATGTAAAAAAGGAAACAAGATAACTGAAAAGAAAGGAAAGACTGAACAGCAGAAATACAATAGTTTGTGCGACAGCAAATACAGTTTAAGTATATACAAGCATATATTCTTTCACTGAACATTCAACAACAGCTTCAACTATGCATGGGGCTATGAGGACTTTGTTGTCTCTTTATGGGAAACCTGTGGTGTTATTCAGTCAACACCGTTTGTTCCAGTAAGTGCCGAGCAGCCGAAAGATTTCTTTAAGAAACCTTCACCGGGTTTCTAAGTGCTACAGATGTCTTCAAGAAACAGCAATGCAATACTTCACATGTTCAGGAGATTAATGTGGAAATTAGAAACCTGCGCTATAATCTGATAACATTCAGCAGCATGTGTTCAGCTCTTGTGAAATAGATGCACACTTCAGTTACAGTTTGATGTAATGAAGAGAAATGTTGAGAACAATATCGAAGCTGAACAGTAAAGAGCTGATTTCTAAATACTGAAGACAGTACTTGCAATGAAGTGTCATATTTATAAGACTGGTGGACTTCTAGGAGAATAGTGCAGCCATCAAAATCAATACAAACTGAATGAGTTACTCAATTGCAAACTTTGCAGTTACAGTATGTTAAGCCATTTCTATACTGTACTATAAACCCACTTTGTTTTCAGAAAACAACTGTAAAATCAGAATGCAGCCTAAAGCTCAATGTCAAACTGAGATTTCACTGCAAGAACAATGTGTGTAAACATAAAAGAGGAATGATCCAGAACTCAAACCGTAACTGGCTTCAAATTTTGACCTGAAAATGGCAGATACCAGAGGTCTGCTCTTCTTAACTGCTCAATAGCTCCTGTGAACATGAGAAGGAATCTTACCGCTTCATAACAATATATTATTTTTTCCAAATAATCTAAATATTAACAATCTGGATGATTAAGGCTGATTCTAGAGGTTGATCTAAAATATTAAGCGCGGCAGAAGGCCAGATGTTAGAAAAGCAAGGCTTGAGACCAAAAAGGTTGCCGGTTCAAATTCCAGTAACGTCTGAGGAAATGTAAGTGAAGAAAACAAATAAATAATCACTCTTCCATTCTGTCACCACAGAGGACACAGCCTGAGGCCAGCCAAATCAGATTTGGAGTAAGGCCCGTCTTTCCACATCCTTCTTCTAGTACTCCGCTTCCCTCTTTGGGGGATCACCATAAAATTCTTCTTTATAAAAGAAACATAAATTTGTACAAGTATTTACAAAAAGGGGAGGAGGGGGAAACCAAGGCATTTAGTGTTTATGTTCTACGATTATCCACCGAGACGTTGTTTCTCATCCCTCGATCCCACATTCAAAACATTTTAAGAGTCCACTCGGAGTGTTTTTCGCCACGGTATCTAATATCTCTCAGCCCACTACTGTTTCAGGGTGCGTTGTGTCCTGGGCCAGCCCAAGTCCCTGAGTTATTAGTGTTTTCTCTCTTAGCCAGTGCTACGGATCTCAACCAGAGTCTGAATCACTGGTGTCTGAAGACGAGGAAGAAGACGAGGAAGAAGACGAGTCGGAGGAGGAACTGCTGCCGCTGAGGCGAGAGGGCTGGGTGTGAGTCTCGACAGTGCTGGGCTTCTCCACTGAGGAAAGAACAATGAGAAAGAGTACATAAACACGGATACACCAGGTAGACATGGAAAGGAAGAGAACTATTAACCCTCTGAACCCCCACGGCAGGTTTGAAAGGCATGTTTTCTTAAAAAAAAAAAAAAAAAAAGAATTTGCCAAAATTACACCATTTATCATAGCAAGAAACGGAAAAATCTGAACTTATCGTCTGCTTTTCAAATTCCCAACAGTCCTTGAAGGAACCATGTGTGACGAACGCTTCCGTCAGGAAAAGCTACAAAATAAGTTAAAATAGTATATATTGATGATATTTCATCAAAATCACTTTATTCTACATGCCTCATTTAAAAGGCCTCCAAAAATAAACCATGTGCACCAACCACATCTTGTAAAGTGCAACTGGGAAGCTATGAATGACTCGGCTGAGATCAACAGTCACATGACAAAAAAAAAATTAAAAAAAAGAATCAGTGAATCTTCAACTGGACTGCAGGCTGTTTACACAGAGCAGACAAGAGAGGTTGTAAAAATGTAAATAGTTCACTATGTATAGCATGTAGAGCCCCCATTTCTTTCAATATTGGTAACACATTGGTAATAGTCTGTTTATTGTCAAAACCGTATATATTGTTCCTATTTTTATATTTCCTTCTATTTAAATTGTTCATATTTTGTTTTGCACTGTGTTGTATCATGCTTTTTGCACTATCCCCTTTGCTGCTGTACACTGCAAATTTCCCCACTGTGGGACTAATAAAGGAATATCTTATCTTATCTTATCTTAACACTTGTGGGCTTCAGGGTTATTATAGTAAACTAAAAGTGAAACAAAAACGAAAATCAGCGGTGGAAAATATTTTTAGTAAATTGAAACAAAATAAAAACTACATCCTTTGAGATAACTATACTGAAACGATGTTGCCTGATTCAAAAACTAATACAAACGAAAATAAATTAATTTCAGTTTTAGTTTTTTAGCTATAATACTGTATCACTATCACTAGTGGAAAAAAGAGAGAGGGCATGAACTTCCGTCAACATTGTACCACAGATACTGAACAGACCTGACACTCCAGGAGATGGCGCTATGCTGCAATTGCTTCACTGAAGTAGGTAGCGTGAAGGATAAACATTGTGTATATGTCTCGGTGGACTGCAGAAACTAAATTGCCCTTTGGGGATAAATAAAGCTATCTGTATAACAGGAGCAAAAAACGCCCTGAAACTGCTTGGGGTTCAGAGGGTTTTAATGAACCCTGTAAAATTTTTACGAAAGACAAACAATAATCAAGAAATAAATTACATCTAAATAGCAGCATGTGGTGTGCATGAGAAGACATGCACATACAGAATAAGGCCCCGATCACGTGTAGACATGTCGCTAGAAACCTGCCGCCCGCAAAACCATTGTTTTCCTATGGTATGCGCTCCTCTCTGGTGCCGAGAGAGTTTTTGAAGCGGCTGAGCCTATAGCGACACGTCTGTCTGATCGGGGCCTAAGGATGTGAGCTCACCTTTAGGTTTCGTAGGTTTCTTGACAGAATTTAGTTGCCCACTGACATCTTGCAGCCTCCTCTCCAGCTCCATCCTCTTCTCCAGAGTCAGCTCCTCTTTAGACTTGCCAACACCGCCTTTCTTTCCTGCTGCACCTGAAAAGATGGTCCATACGGTAATGCAGTTAACTGTGTATTGGTGTAGATAACATGCAGTTAATGTTGAGAGTGTTTTTGGGAGCGGAGTGGTCTTGGAACATCAGGGCTTCCATCCATCCATTATCAGTAACCGCTTATCCTATTTGGGGTCACGGGGGGACTGGAGCAGATTATTTAAGAATCTAGTCTACTCTTTTGTTTTAAAGATCATTTTTGGGCTTTTTGGCCTTTATTCAATAGTGCAGATGAAGACAAAATAGGGGGAGTGAGAGAGGGGATGGCAAGCAGCAAAAGGGCCAAGGGTCGGAATCGAACCCGTGCCGCTGCTGTAAGGACTCAGCTTTAGTACATGGGCGCTCGCTTCACCCGGTGAGCTATCAGGGCGCCCAAAATCTACTGTACTCTTGCTGGTTTCTCCAATGTTGCCTATCCCAGCTTTAATAATAATATATATATATTAATATATATTAATATATATATATATATATATATATATATATTTATAAATAAAAATAAAGAAACTGTCAATTGATTGATCGTATGATGGTGTATAGTTCATCACAATTAATCGCAAATGAATCGTATATTTTATATCTGTTCAAAATGTACCTTAAAGGGAGATCTATCAAATATTTAATACTCTGATCAACATGGGAGTGGACAAATATGCTGCTTTATGCAAATGTATGTATATATTTATTATTGGAAATCAATTAACAACACAAAGCAATGACAGATATTGTCCAGAAACCCTCACAGGTTCTGCATTTAGCATAAAAAAATATGCTCTCATCATAACATGGCAAACTGCAGCCCAACAGGCAACAACAGCTGTCAGTGTGTCAGTGTGCTGACTTGACTAGGACTTGCCCCAAACTGCATGTGATTATCATAAAGTGGGCATGTCTGTAAAGGGGAGACTCGTTTGTACCCATAGAACCCATTTACATTCACATATCTTGAGGTCAGAGGTCAAGGGACCCCTTTGAAAATGGCCATGCCACTTTTTCCTTGACAAAATTTAGTTCAAGTTTGGAGCGTTATTTAACCTCCTTTTTTGACAAGCTAGTATGACATGGTTGGTACCAATGGATTTCTTAGATTTTCTTGTTTCTTGTGATGTTAGTATCTTCTCTCTAGCTTTAAAACTGAACCTGCTACAACTAAAAATGGCAAGTTGCGTTACTGCGTTAAAGAAATTAGTGGCGTTAAAACGAATTTGCGTTAACGTGTTATTATCATGTTAACATTGACAGCCCTAAATAAAATATAAATAAAAAAACGAGTTGCACAAAGGTTGGCAGGTCTGGGCTCTGTGTTAACCAACATGCAGCTGAAACAAAATATTCTGGTATCTGATTGACGGACGTTTACCTTGTTCACCGTAAGGCTTGCGGGGCTTCTTCCTCAGACAGGTCATGACGTAGCGCTCCAGCTCTTTCAGTGTCGACGGCTTGAGCGTTTCAAAGTCGATCTCGATCTCCTCGGGGTTGGTGTCCCTCAGTGAAGGCTCCCTGGACTGAATGATGTGGACCACACGACCCAGCTTCTCCCCCGGCAGCTTGTTGATGTCAAGGCTCAGCTGGCGCTTCTCATCGTATGACATGGGCACGATCTCCTCCTCTTCCTCAGAGTCGTAGTGCGGCAGCATGGAAGTGGGCGGTGGGGGGTAGAATGGCTTTTTTGTGGCCCTGCAAAGGACGAGAGGAAGCAATACAGTCGGGACAAAAGCCCATTATTATCATTCATTCATTATCCGTAACCACTTATCCTGTTCAGGGTCGCTGGGGGGGGGCTGGAGCCGATCCCGGCTGACATTGGGTGAAGGCAGAGTACACCCTGGACAGGTCGCTAGACTATCACAGGGCTGACAGACAACCAATCACACTCACATTCACACCTACGGGACATTTAGAGTCAACAATGAACCTGCATGTCTTTGGACTGTGGGAGGAAGCCGGAGAACCCCGAGAAAACCCACGCTGACACGGGGAGAACATGCAAACTCCACACAGAAGGGCCCCAAGCCGGGTTTGAGGCGACAGTGTTAACCTCTGCACCCCCGTGCAGCCCTCCATTATTATCAGCTGCTTGATATTCTAATTAAAGATTAGGGCTGTCCTTCACCAAAGAAATTCTTAGTTGACGAACACTCATACGATTTTGTCGACTAATCGATCAGTTGATTTAATCGGAAGATCTCTAAAACACCACTTTAAATCTTGCGTTGACCAGAAATGTGCTCATAAGTCTCTTGGAAATAAGTCATTCAACATGAAAAAAGCATAAAAAAATGACTAATCGACTAAAGATCTTAGCCGACTAAGAACAAAACGACCAATTAGTCGACTAAGCTGAAGCTTTCAAAACTGTCGATGTGAAGATGAGATACAGTTTGATGGTAATTTGGCGCGGTGAGTAATTATTTTACTACTAACTTGCTGTTCTTGTTACTCTTCTTCCCCTGGCTCTTCTTGGGCTGGGAGCCACCTGCTCTGGCAGACTTGGTTTTCAGGATCTTGCCGGGCATTTTCCATTCCTCAGAGCCAGCTCTGCTTCTCACAGCTCGACTTCGCTTCTCCAGCTTCTTCTGCTTCTTCTTTTTCTCCTTTTTGTCCTTCTTCTCTTTCTTCTTCTTGGCCTTGACGATGGGGCCTTGGGAGAGGGCAGCCAGCTGCTCATGCATGGCTCTGAGCTGAAAAATATATAAAAAAACATTATCATTGTGAAAGACGTTTTTGTTTCCACATGAAACGTGTCGTAATAAAGGAGACCTGGATGAATAAATAGTACTGGAGGACTTACTTGTGTGCACACCTGGTCCTGTAACTCAGCCAAACGATGTGCTCGCTCTTCCTCGCTGTCTGAGTTGGGGCTGCTCTCGCTCTCTTCACTCTCGCTGCTCGGCTCACTGTCAGAGGTGGAGGAAGAGGAGGACGACGAGGAGGAAGAAGAGGACGACGAGGACGTTGGATGGCCACTCATTGACATGGCTGTGTGATCCATATGTGGTTCGTCTGGCATCTTGGCGAAACGGAACTCAAACACATCCTGTGGCACAAAAATAAAAAAGTCCAAATTAAGGGCCGTACACATGCCGCGTCTAAAAACGCATGGAAAACGCCAGCTGTGCCGCCCTTTTTTTCTCTTTCCAATGTGCTCGGGAGGTTACGCTCCTCTCGCGCCTGCCGTTACTAAGCAACCGAAACCTGCGTGATGCGATGACGATGATGAAGTTGCGGTAATTTAGCAGGAAGCCTCACTGACTAAACTAAACACAATCAAAACAAAAATAAATGCACTTCCAGCACCGTAAATCCCTCACAGTGTTGATTTCTCTGTGTCAGTTTGGCGGACCTTTCAACGGATGTTTTGCCGTCCTCGGACAGAAAGGGTGAAGCAAGTAGAATAGGACGGATCATAAAGCTCTGGTAGATTAACTTCTCCTCCATATATTACCGTAGACTGATATTTATAGAAGGAAGAAAAGATATCTGCAGCTGTGATTGGTTGTTCCTCACATGACATGCGGTGTGCGCTGCAGCGTTCCAAAAGTTGAACTGTTTTTATCTCGGAGCGCAGCCGTCGCACGGCCCGGGAAATAGGCTCTTGGGAACGCTTGCGCGCTACGACAGTGTCGCTCTTGCGTTTGAGCGCACCAGCCGCACGTCTACATTGACAACAATGCGTAAACGTGCCGTGTGTTCGGCCCCTTAAAGGGTAAGAAAGGGGGTAAAAAAAAACTAAGAATTAACTGTCACAGCAGAAAAGAATTTCCTCACAGTCTGCTGCACTTTCATTTCCGGCTGATAGAATTGGAAAGCAAGGCTCACCTGCAGTTTCCGTGCCATGCCCACGACATCATGGTCAGGTGGGTTGTACTTGTAGCAGTTGGAGAACATGAGTCTGACATCGCTAGCAAACTGTTGAGCGTCCCTGTATTCACGACAGTCCATCTTCCTCTGATGAAGGGATAGGAGAGGACCATTTTAGAGCTTCAACCAGAAGTTCTTCACAATTTTATGAATATTTGTTATATTTCTTTAAAATTGACAATTTGCAGTTTACAATACATTGCAGATTTTCAGCCCCAATGCTTGCTTCTGTGTTCGTCATCACATTCAAAAATGGCCATTCTAACATTAAGAGATCTGAAACAACATAACTTTACTGTGTAATCAGTAACAGAAGGAGCTATACTATCTATTACTCGTTCCACAAGTATTCCAAAAGCATATGAGAAGTCACCTTGATGGTGCTGAGGTCCATGGGACACTTAATGATGTCATGATAGTCATGAAGTCCCAGTGCAGCTGCGTCCACAGGTGTGTAGAAAGGCCAGGCGTACGCAGCATGTTTCTTTGACAACATGTCCTTCAGCAGCCCGCTGCAGTACCTCAGCTGAGGGCTTAGCTTGCCCTTCCTTGAGGGCTGAGCCTGGACAGAATCAGGCAAGTCCTTCTTGGGGGGTTTAATGGGGCGTCCGCTGCCCACTCTGCGTCCGCTGCCTGCCATCATTGGCTGGAGCAGGACGGGACCTCCAGGGCTCCTGACCAGGCCCATCCCAGGTGGGGTCTCCAAGCTCATGCCCCCAATGGAGGAGATGGTGTGCAAGGAGGTGTCGTGGACCTGGCCCCCGTGGCCTCCTTTCCCCAAGCCCACCATGTGCGTTGCTCCCGACATGCCCACAGTCAAGCCCATGGTGGAGGGGGTGGTGGTGTCTGCCTTACGTTTTACACCTTTTTTCTAGAAATAAAGAGGTTGGAAGTCACTATGATCCCAATATTCTAATCATGATATTGCTTGTCATTTTTCTTCTTACAACAAAAATGCTAAATATATGAAATATTTTGCAATACATGTTTAGATTTTAAATATTGTGTTGCTTGCATAAGGCACTCAGATCTGTATCGCTTCTGCCTATTAAGATACCAACATGTTTCAGCGACCCCACCCCAGACATTTGTAGACATTAGACATGTTTGTAGACAATATTAATTGAATATTAGGGCTGTCGCGGTGAAGGAATTTCCCCTACGCTAATAATGATTTGCTCAACAGCGCGATATGCTCTATTATTGCAATTATTATTTTTTTTGCAAATTACTTCATTTATTCTAATTTTAGTGCTGTAAAAATAAGCTTCATTGTTAAGCTTGTATTACGTATATTGTTGCTTTTAAATAACAAAAAGGACAGTTTTGAAACAAATTAACAAATTCGGTGTGGAAGTTCTTCAGCGTGAGTGAAGAAGACATAAAGCTGCAATTTGTCACAACTGCAAGTTCAAAGTCCTGCTCAGAGTAATCACAGTGACCGGCTCGTCTGCCGACAGCACGGAGCACATTATGGTGTGTTCAAGCTCTACTCAGTAAAAATTTGTATTGGGCGATGATAAATTATAACCCAATCATGATGCGTTCAAATGTAATCTTGTAAAATGTAGTTTTTGGCAAAAAACTTGAATAAATCCATTTGTTTGAAGGAGATGTTTTCACAGCAATATAAAATAGATAGAGAGGGAATTATGACCTGTTTAACTTCCCAACACTAGCTCTAAGCAGCTTATAATATATAATTAAAACTATTAATGCCAAGTCTTTTTTTAATCAAAGCAGATATTTAAATAAAAATACAATCACTTATTTCCTAATAATTTGAATTGTGTGTTTTTAATGCAAATAACCGCTACAGATGACAATATCAATGTAAAAGAAGAAAATGTAGAGTTTTTGACACTTGGAATGTAGCACAACATGGAAGTGAAAGCAGCGCTCTGTTCATTTAATTGTCAAATTGCAATAAAAATATTTTGTCTCTAAAATCTATGAATAATCGTGATCTCAATATTGATCAAAATAATTGTGATTATCATTTTGGCCATAATCGTGCAGCCCTAGTTGCTATGATACGGAATATCTGCAGAAGTAAAAATGTCACACAGCACAAGGTATTCATTTCTCCTCCATTATTGTTGTTGTTGTTGTTGTTGTTCAGCACTTGTAGCCTACATGTAGGATGTGACGGTTGGCCTTTGTGGTATTTGTCCCGCCTTTCCTCCATTGTGATTGGATGGCGGGGTAAAAAAAGTGACAGTGCTCAACTCTCGGCGACCAGAAAAAAAACACCAAACGTGCAGCGCTCAGTGCAGAATAGATGCTCAGCGCCTAAAAAACGTGAACATAGCGGTTGTGGCGGTTGCTTGGCATCCCCTGCGGTTAGCTTGCGGTTATTGCGACAGCCCTATTGAATATGCTAAACCCTCATTTTTATGTGTACAGACAGCCAGTTCAGACATTCCTACACAAATGATGCTAATTATCATTATCAGTACTGTGTTTATACCTTGGTTGTGGGCTGTGTAGGGGGCAGGCCCATGATGTTGGCCGGAGGCAGGCTTTTGGTCAGCACAGTCTGGGGAGAGTTGGCCAGCATGGACTCCCCAGTGTCCGAGGAAGAGGGGGAGTAGGCTGACTGGGACACCGCTGGCACCTGCTGGGCCCTCGCTGGTGAGAGATCAAAATTCAACTTTAGTGAGTCAGCTACAGAATGACAGGTGACAAAAGCTATGTCTAAAATAGTTTGTAGGAAGCCTCTCATCACTGGAGACATGCATGGCTTTTTATGTGCCTACCATGAATGCTACTTTCACATGATACATTTCTGCAAAAAACAGAACATTTTGTAAAACTGCTGAGCTGTAGATGAGACTGAACGCCATAACAAAAGGTTTCTTGTGATTCTAGTAGTGAACTAAAACAACAACAGCTATGGAAACAACTTCATTCAAATTCTGCAACACTTTGCCACTAACTCACAGTTAGATTTGCGACCTCTTCCCCTGCTGTTCTTGCTTCGAGCAGCTGGAGGAGGCAGCTCAACTTCGTCCTCGGGCATCTGGGCCACCTTTTGGAGAAAGATCTTCTCTAAGGGCTGAGCCATCAGCACAATGTCGTCTGTCGGCTAGCCAAGAAAAGAATTCATAAACACATTAGCACACTGCCAAACAGTAAAAATAACAGTAAAGAAAATAATAAATGTTCTTTGGACAGTATTAATTTCAATATACTTTTTTATAGAGATGTTCCAATGCCATTTTTTCCTTCCCGATAGCGATTCCCGATCAGATACCAGCGTGATAAAAAAAATACATAGTTATTATTATTATCATTTAACAGCTGTTTATTACTGATCATGTATGGATGTGATATGATCAATATCTTTGTTATATGGCCTGGCTCAGGTTAAAGACTGAATGCAATAGAACTTTCTTTTATTATTCAGTTTTACTTGTGGAATTTTCCACTGTGAAATATTGCCAAATGGCTGACATTTTCCTCGCTCTGGCTAGTGTTACCGTTACGCTCTCCACTAGCACCGCACTGTTGTTGTTTGCTATCGTCACGTGACAAACTACCCGCAATCAGTTCTTCTCCGCTGCTCTAAAATAGTAGTTGCCAGTGGCAGCCATGATGGGATAGTACAGTGAAGGCTACGGTTTTGGAGCGGTGAAGAAGAAGAATTGGTTTCCGGTTAAACAAGTTGATTTTTTTCTAGGTTAATAAATTATGGTATTGGATCGGTGCATAGACTGGCGTACCTGTAGGGCTGCGCAATTAATCGAATATTAATCACAATCAGAATTTTAGCTTCCGAACAATTAAATGAACATGATCGACTGCGATATTGACGTTTAAAATGCGTGCTCCACTCATAGAAAACTCGGCGGCTTATTAAATTAAGCGCTGCCTCAACTAACAGCCAGCCGGCATTCCAAGATGTTTTGGCTTCACTTTTGGGGAGCTGCCACACCACTGCGCGCGCACCTTACAGCGGCAGCCTGTGAATAACTTTACTGAATGTTGCAGCTGCAGTCCAGAGTGTAAGAGTAATATACTGCATATTACTCCTTTTAAACAAAAATGCGTGAAAGTGAAAGCAGTGCTCCATTTATTTAATTTTGAGTAAAAAGTTTTGGTACAATTGTATTTTGATTCTAGGAGATGCACTGTGAAGAAGGATCAGTTTTATTTTGATGCAAATATTTGTACATTATCAGGAATGTAACTCAACATGGAAGTGAAAGCAGTCTGTTTATTTAAATGTTAATGTTGTAAAAAAAAGATCTGTTGTCCCTAAAATCAATGAGTAATTGTGATATAATCATGATCTCAATATTGATCAAAATAATCGTGATTATCATTTTGGCCATAATCGTGCAGCCCTACGTACTTGCCAATACCCGATACCGAATTTTGGGCATTATCGGACGCATTTTCGATACTGGTATCGTATCGGAACAACTCTACTTTTTTTATTAGTGTTTTAATAATTAGCTGATTAATTCATGTGCAGAGTGCAGACTGATGAAAGCATCGACATTAAAAACCAAACATTTGCTCGGCAAAACTTCACAAAAGCTTGCAACTTGTTCTGGGGTTTGTCACTGCTTCTGATATTTTACAAATGACATGAATAACAAAAGTAAAAACAGTGATATATGGATGAAACTGATGATGATGACCTCTTTAGTGTCACCCCTAGATGCTAAGACAGAATCAAAGTTTTTGGGACACTACAACTACGGCTTAGACACCCTCGGCCAAGACAGCTGGATTTAGACGCACGGTCAAAGCCTAATGGAAGAAAAAAAACAACCACTGTAATCTGCTGCATGATCACTGTAAGCATCTCTGGTGTGCAACTGACATTGGGCCTCATTCATTAATATCTTCCTAAGTTTTTTCTTAAATTTGTTCTTAAGAAAGGTCCTAAGAAAAGTCTATGTCAGATTTTTTTAGAATTGTTCGTACCCGTCTTCTTATAATGATAAATGATGTTGAAATAGAAAGCGTGTATGAAAATGAGTGTATTGTTCTCTCATAGTTCCATACATTACCTACTGTGCGGCGGTATGGTGAAACACCAACGCTAACCACATTTTCATGCTACAGAAGAGAGCGAGAAGAATTGTAAATCGATCGGAATATTAAGAACCAACCAATTATTAACTTACATGCTTTAAAGGCTTGTGATGTAGTTGATCTTAAAACTGCAAAGATAACGTACAAAGCTCAAAATAATCTGCTTCATGACTGTATTCAGAGGTCGTTGGATATTAGGGAGAGCCAGTATGAATTTAGGGGGATAAGTACGTTTAAAACAAGGAATTAAAAATGTGTAGTTCACTTTGCAAATTAAAGAAATATTAAAAAAAGAAGGTGGTTAACACATATAAAACTGAGGTGAGATTATTATTTTGTATGAAATGTTTGGAACTTTGTTTTTGTAAACCCAGTAGTGAAAGGGTTAACGTCTATTGAGTAGGTATAATAAGCTTAAGCTTCATCCTACACCTTTTCTGACAGTATTTTTTTGTTTTCTCTGTAATTTAATGCCTTATTGTTATTAATTTATTGTAATGGAAAATTGTCAATAAGGACCAAAATAAATTACTACTACTACTACTACCACTACTACCACTACAAATCTAAAAAGAAATGTTTTCAATAGTTCTGAAGTGGAGATACTTCTGCAGGAAGTGAACGCCAAGCGAGCGGTCATATTTAATAGCATCAGTAGTGGATATAAAATAACACAAAAAAGATGCATGGGATGCTATTACTTGTTCAGTGTAGAGGTGTTAGTGTAGTGTTTTATGAATTGAAGAAAATGCAATAACCAGTTATTTTGCACGAACATGTCAGCACTCAAATGTGCGTTAGTGTTCTCTTAATTGTGCGTATATTCTGTTCTTACCTAAGAACAAATCCCAAATCAGAAAAATCTTGGTGAAAACTGTGTAAGTGGGTTTTAAGATAAGGTATTTAAGGTTGTTGAATGAGGCCCATTGTGTTTACATCTCCAGAGAAGTTGTCTTGATTTGTAAAAAAATGATTTGGTAATTGATCTCTGCTAAATCTTCAGAGGCGGCACCATGTTTCTAAACAGTTGGATGCTGTAGTCATTTGTTTCCTTGTCAACTTGGCATTTTCCCTCTTGCCTCACAAGCTATGCTGTAGCATACACACAGTGTAAGCAGGTCAGCACATGTTCTGTTATTACATAGGATAGCATCCCAGATAGCATCACAGACAAGTTTCTGTTTGCAAAGTGTTGGGTGACCTTTTTCTCATGGGAAATCAAGAAAAGGTGTAAACTTGCCCTCTCACACAATGTTCTGAAAAAAATCCCTGAGAAAACACCTGGGCCTGTCTCATCAAATCTACATTTTGACATCTGCCCCAAGTGCCTTGAGCTTTATATAACCATGCTGTGAGTAAGGTCCACCTGAAATGTAATCATTAAGGCCCAGACACACCAACCAGACATCAAACAACTAGCAGCGATGAAGGCCACTAGTTGCGTTGCCTCTCGTCGCCTTTATCTTGACCAAAAAGTTGGACTCGAACAAACCGTAAAGACTACAGCCGGCGGCCAACTACCACGTACGTTCTGCGCCTGCGTGAGATGAAATAACTCTCCACACCAGCAGGCGGCGGTAGTCTGTAGTCGTCATTCAAAAAGGGAAACCGGAAGACCGAGGCAGGCGGATAATACAAGCTGTTGTTATGATACAAACATGAAAATAAACAGCGTTTGCTGACCTTTATCTCACCACTCTCATTCACCACTTAGCTTCATTCCAGATGTCGCTGTGAAAATATCCGTCTGTCGGAATGATCAGATGAGATGAAGATGAAAAAAATAGAAAAGCTTTCTGTGTTTTTCCTCTGACTTTTCTCGTTGGCTTGCCTTCCTCACTTACTCACTCACACATTACTCTTCCTGTGCACTGATTCGTTTAAGCTGAACAGCCAATCAGAGTGATTTCTCTCACCGACGGGCTTCGCCGCTGATTCAACATGCTGAATCGGCCGAAAAAACTCCAACATGAGCAGACTAGAGCCGACGGTGCAGGACAGACTGAAAAAACTAGGCCGACAGGCGCTCACCGACGGTTCCAAACTGTCCGACAGCCGACCGTCGGCTTGGTGTGTCAGGGCCTTTAGAG
>CAKALU010059745.1:0-11405 GCA_916700995.1 Hozukius guyotensis | reverse complement strand
TTTGACATCTGCCCCAAGTGCCTTGAGCTTTATATAACCATGCTGTGAGTAAGGTCCACCTGAAATGTAATCATTAAGGCCCAGACACACCAACCAGATGAAAAAAATAGAAAAGCTTTCTGTGTTTTTCCTCTGACTTTTCTCGTTGGCTTGCCTTCCTCACTTACTCACTCACACATTACTCTTCCTGTGCACTGATTCGTTTAAGCTGAACAGCCAATCAGAGTGATTTCTCTCACCGACGGGCTTCGCCGCTGATTCAACATGCTATCTGCCGAAAAAACTCCAACATGAGCAGACTAGAGCCGACGGTGCAGGACACACTGAAAAAACTAGGCCGACAGGCGCTCACCGACGGTTCCAAACTGTCCGACAGCCGACCGTCGGCTTGGTGTGTCAGGGCCTTTAGAGTGGTAGTGCCATCTTATTAAGGTGGCAGTGAGAGAGAAATTAAAAAGGACAAAAACCCGATGGATAAAGATCTGTTTTTTACCTTTTAACCTACCTTGTTGTAGATGTAGCAGTTGGTGAACATTGTGTTGAAGTCCTGTATGCACTCGCTTGCGCTGCGGTAGAAGTTGTTCTCCAGACGCCTTTTGATGGTCCCCATGTCCATGGGTTGTTTGATAATTTTATGGTAATCCTGAAAAAGGCAGAACGATAGACAGAGAAGTAAAACACATGAAGATTTTATATAAAAAAAAAAAAATTGACATTGTGATGTAATACAACACAATTTTAAAAATCTCAAAAAAAAAAAAAAAAAAAATTTTATAAAAATCTGTACTTTTGTCTTAAAACCATTGTGATGTCTGATGTGTGTTGGGGTTTAGGGTAAGAGTTCTGGGGGGTTGAACCCTAGGCGGTGGCAGGGGGAGGGGGCTCCAAATCTGAATTTTGCCTAGGGCAGAGCCGGCCTACATGAAAGAGCAGTTATTACGTTGACTGTATCCAATGTTGTGTTGGTCATACTACAGAATGATTTAATGCTGGCGTGCTGGTGAACAATACAGATGATAAGGAACAATTAGATTATTTTCCCATGTCGTTCAGCCCCATGTTGAACATTGCAAATGAACAAAATCTAACAGAGGGCGCATCCAGATTCTTACTTCAACATCTGATCCGGGGCACCACAATGAGTTGCAGAAACAAAATTAAAGTGAAAAAAGAAAGTGAAAGTTTCTCTGTTCTTATTTCTGCATTTAACTCACCGGTAGGTTAAGCCTGTAAGCATCCACAGGCTCGCGGAAAGGCCAAGAAAATTGATGCCTCCAAAGATACTTCATCAGGGTCCTCTGGAGAAACTGCAGCTGGTTAGTTATGCGGCCAGGCCGGCTGGGATCCTTCACCGGGGGCTGTGGTGGGACAGGAGGACCCTGGGGCATCGTGTGCGGCAGAGATGGGCTCTCGAAGTCCTCGTACAGCAGGGAGGGCTTGCGAATGCGTTTGCCCGAACTGCTGTGTTGGTCCATCCCGCCACTGGACAACCCGACCAGAGAGCTGGAGGGGAGGAGACAGAGAGAGGATGGGGAGAAGTTAAACATGGAATGATAAAAGAAGAACTGCAGGAAGTGAAATGCTACCTCACAATAGAAGTGGTGAGAATGAAAGTACAAACTACATATCACTTCTTTACACTATATCATAAAAGATTAATAAAAAAAGGAGAACAGTGACCACAGTTTTGTGAGGGAAGACAAAGACACACCAGGTCCACAGAGAGAGACGGCTGCTAGTCAAGGAAATGGCACTTTTAAGTGAACTGTGCTGTATGACCTTTGCCACCCTTATTGATGAAGCCATCGATTCACCGAACTGCTACCCACTGCCATGAACGCATGCACTCATGGAAAATCTGCTAATGTCAAAAAGTGCAGCCTATACTGTACATGCTTCATTCACGTGACCCATCACCAGTGAAACTATAGCTCTGTCCTCCCAATCAGCGAACCGTCATCTAGGAAACTACGGTTCTATCAATAGGCTGCTACTTTAAGCACAGTCATGGGAACTGCCACAGCATGGCTCCTCACCAGCTAAAAACAACAACAAACATTCACTTATAATAAGGCTGGGTGATAAGCCCCCAATATATATATGATATATTATCACATTTGTCTCCACATAAATACAGGAAGCAGGGTTTTTTTTTCTTTGACTCATAAATATATCCTGAATCATGGGAAAATAATCAGATTTAGCACCACCTCCGTGCCTGAAATTGAATATCTCGATATTTTTTAGATACTTGCAGTTAAGAGACTACTTTAAAAAGAGATACGGTCGGAGCCAGATTCAACTTCCCATCATCCCCTTTTCACCTCCCTCAAAGCAGAGCACATGGACCAGATTTAGAAGAAGTTAAATCACACCCCAGAGTTCAGGACACACACTTGCCCCACTGACACACAAACTGTGGCAAAGCCTGTGAGCTGATTTCCTGCATCAGTCTGAATCCCAGCAACATAAACGGTGGCTGAACTGCATTAGCATTTAGAAAAAACATGAGCCATTGTATAGTGAATCCATTTCAATATGAACTTCCAGTCAAACCTATTTGAGCACAACTTATTTAAGCTTTTTAGCATATTTATCAATTCATTTAATTACAAATGAACTGAAATAATAGTGATGTTTTGTGATATTTTACTGGAAATGCCCTAGATCTTCATTGATTTTTATTTTGGGTATAAAAAACAAGAGACGTAAAAACATCCTTGGATGCTTCGTCAACCCAGAGGTTAGTACATGAAAGCGTAATGCAAAACTTATTTCCAATGTGGACCTCGGCGTTAGGACAAAACATCATTATACATATACACTAATCAAATGCATTGTATTGGTCACATCAATCTAGTTACAATTAGGGGTGGGCGATACATCGAGTATAGTCGATGTATCGCTGCTTGTCCATCGTGCGGTGTATAGAATGACTATATCGCGAACATCGACTACAAATTGTCATGTAATGTTCTTAAGCCTACCCGCCGGCATGAGACTCGCTTTGGCATTTCCTTGTCTCCCTCCGGCAGTCCGGCTCCCTCTCACAGACACAGATACATACGTCACAGACTCCGCCTCCATCCAGACCTCTCTCCTGGGCGAGTGTGTGTGACGTATTCGGCCGGCGTGTTTTTGTTTATGGAGGGAAGCAGCGGAGAGAGAAAGCCCGCAGCCCGGAGAAAGCGAAAGAACTGAAGCGGCAAAGTGAGTACGGTAGCGAGAACACGACCAAAGCATCCAGAACCAGCCCAGAAGCAAATGACTCTGGCTTCCTCGCTTTCCAAAGCAATCCCATATGACAAAAAAAGTGCGAAATGGTAAGAAATCACGGCCGCTGTAAACACCTACATCACAACGCCGATAAGCGTAGCTGAAAAGCCCGGATTCAAAAGACTCATTAAGCGACTTGATCCAAAATATGAACTGCCTGGTTGCAATTTTTGGCGGAGAAAGCTCTACCGGAGTTATACATTTCAGTGAGAGAAAAGTTGGCCAACCAGCTAACAGAGGTGACCCACCTCTCCACATCTACCGATCTGAACGTCCAGCTAACAGAACCAAAGCTGTGAGCCTGAATAAGTGGACAAGACTGCAGTTTTGGCCACACAGTAGGCTGCACCTCGCGATTGGTGAGACTTTCTACACTGCTGGGAAAATAATAGTTTTTATTATCAGCAATGTTATAACAGCTTACTGGTAAACATAACAAGAAGTTACTTTACACTTATTACACGCCATTAAAAACGGTGTGTGTGTGTATGTGTGTTATGTATTTATCAAAATATATAAAGCATTTATTTCCAGATAACTATTTGGTTAAAGTGAATACTGTTGGATACTGTTTTGTTCAATTTAACTTGTGATTTCCCCCTTTTTGCATGCAAGATTAAAATAGTTCCAACAGAAACTACTAATGAAAATAAACAAGGTTTTAATGCAGACAGACATACAGTATGCTGCAGGGACTACAAAAATCATCATATTGGTGTGATCGTGTGCATCAAAGGGTTAAATCGAGCATTTATGAAGTGCTTAGAGGATATTTGAAAATATCGCAATATATATATTGTGTATCGCGATATTGCCTAAAAATATCGCAATGTTATTTTTAGGCCATATCGCCCAGCCCTAGTTACAATACACTACGATTGCAGTGTTTTACGCTACATTGCAGTGTTTTATCATCTGTAATTATGCACCTGTGGTTAAAATGTTCTGGTGCACCTGCATCCAACAAAGTAAAGGATCTGTTAAATAAAAATGTCCAAATGTACTGTAAATGTCATATGAGCATTACCGCGATAATTGAATTCTACCGAGTTTCTTTATTAACATTATATGATCTATTATTTTATTATTAAATGGGACTGTTTGTAACTTCTTACACGTATAAATCAACCGGGTCGGTGTCCCATGCGCGCTCGCGTCTCAGACTCCAACACAAACTACACGGAAGCACCAAAACCTCAAAGTTCTACCTAGTGAAGCCCGTCTGTTAAACAGTGTTGGCCGAGGTCGGAGGACGCGGGGGAGACCGTAGCTTTGGTCTCCTGGGCCAGAGTCTCTGCTGTACTCTGCTCCTCTGCCTGCCTCCCTTCACTCAGCTCGCTCCACCTCACGTGCATGCGCGCACACCTACACACTGCAGAAGAGTTAGTAGCTCTGAGAATATCTAGTGAATGTACAGTGGACGTTTGTGCAGAAATAAATGCTGCAGCTGTCATCAGCCTCCCTTTGTAGCCAGCTAACGAGAGAGAGCAGCTAAATGCTAACAGAGAGGCTTCACGTAACAACATCTACACATTTAACTGCGATTTAGTAAACGAGTCATGCTTAGATAGACTGCTGTAAAAAGATAAAGCTCCTTCCTTCCTGCAGCTGTCAGACTCCACAACCAGCTCTGCTCCCAGTAGACCACAACCAGCACTGCTCCCAGTAGACCACAACCAGCTCTGCTCCAAGTAAACCACAACCAGCACTGCTCCAAGTAGACCACAACCAGCACTGCTCCCAGTAGACCACAACCAGCTCTGCTCCCAGTAGACCACAACCAGCTCTGCTCCCAGTAGACCACAACCAGCACTGCTCCCAGTAGACCACTTACACACCAAAAAACTGACAATAACCTAATATTTTCAGGTGGAATTTCATTCATTCATTCTCACTGTGCAATATCATTTTCCACTTGTGCAATTTTGTTAATAGTCTGTTTATTGTCAATACTGTATATACTGCTCCTATTTTTATAATTCCTTCTATTTAAATGGTTCATATTTTGTTACACTTTGTTTAGCTCCTGTGTTAGCTGATGCATCTTGTTTTTTGCTTTTTTATCCATCCATAACTAACTGTACAAATGAACCTAAGCGGTGTGTTAATGGTACTTGATTTCAGAAACTCAGCAAGGATCCATTCCCAGGTCACAATTTCATTATCATTATTACTACTCAGGTGTAATTCATACTGTGCAATATTTTCAGGTGGAATTTCATCTCATTCTCACTGTGCAATATCATTTTCCACTTGTGCAATTTTGTTAATAGTCTGTTTATTGTTAATACTGTATATACTGCTCTTGTTTTTATACTATATACCACTTTATAGACTGCACATATGTACATACTACATTTATTTATTGAAGGACTGCACACACTATGTTCACCCATTCACTCTGTATCTCTATTATTGTTTCTATAATTTTTGTATACCTTTACCTCTCCTGTGTTTCACTCCGTTTGCTAATGTTGCTGCTTTGACACCTGAATTTCCCTCCAGTCATTAATAAAGGTTTATCTTATAAGTCTTATCTTATCTTATTTAAATGGTTCACATTTTTTTACACTTTATTTAGCTTTTTTTTTTTTACTGTGTTAGCTGATGCATCTTGTTTTTTGCACTATCCCTTTTGTTGCTGTACACTGCAAATGTCCCCACTGTGGGACTAATAAAGGAATATATATTATAATTACTAATATAATATTTTTTTTTTTATTATTTATCGCAGGTCATTCCTTCCTGCAGCTGTCAGACTCCACAACCAGCACTGCTCCCAATAAACCACTCACACACCAAAAAACTGACAATAACATGATATTTTCAGGTGGAATTCCATTCATTCATTCATTCATTCTCACTGTGCAATTTCATTTTCCACTTGTGCAATTTTGTTAATAGTCTGTTTATTGTTAATACTGTATATACTCTAGCTCTTTTTTTACTGTTAGCTGATGCATCTTGTTTTTTGCACTATCCCCTTTGCTGCTGTACACTGCACATTCCCCCACTTATCTTGCAAACCATTTTGACTTACAATGTCGTTTAAAGAAGTTAAGTGTATTATACGACTGATTTGATGGTTTGGGTCAAAACAGCTCATTATTATCCACTTTGTTTTTGCATGTTACTATATATGCTCCCAGTAGACCACTTACACACCAACACACTGACAATAACCTGATATTTTCAGGTGTAATTTCATTTCATTCTCACTGTGCAATATCATTTTCCACTTGTGCAATTTTGTTAATAGTCTGTTTATTGTCAATACTGTATATACTGCTCCTATTTTTATACTTCCTTCTATTTAAATGGTTCATATTTTGTTACACTTTGTTTATCTCTTGTGTTAGCTGATGCATCTTGTTTTCTGCACTATCCCCTTTGCTGCTGTACACTGCACATCTCCCCACTGCTGGACTAATAAAGGAATATCTGATCTTATCTTATCTCTTATCTTAAATCAGTTTGTGTCTTCAGACAGCCGTTTGTTAGCAGACAAGCTAGCGGTTGCTACCAAAGAGGCTAATGGTTACTAACGGTTACTAACGGTCACTAACGGTCACTAATGCTGACATTTAAACGGTTATTTCATCTTAACAGGCACCAAGAAACCGATCAGATCTCATGGGTTAATGCGGGTTATCGATTACAGCATGACTGCGGGCTCTTACCTGTCGTGATGCGGGTTGCCGGCCGCTTCCATCGGGCTGAAGGCGGAGTATTATGACAGTCCTCCGTTAGCTCCACCGAGACAATACTCAACAACTCCGCAACGAAATGGCGCCTAATCGCTTCCGCTTGACCCTATATAAACCAACCACGTGACAGTGACGCGCACTTCCTGTGACGTTCGGGGTGATTCTGCGCTCCTATTGGCTGTGAGAGACGTCTGTCAAAACGAGCTCACGAACAGCACCGCCCACTGTAGTGATGGGAATTCCGGCTCTTTTTAGTGAGTCGGATAATTTGGCTCAGCTCACCAAGAAGAGCCGGCTTTTTCGGCTCCCAAACGGTTCTTCGTTTTTACCACTTCTGCCTTTTATAATTCAGACAAATTTAGCTTTAGCTGTTTTGACCTATGATTAGTATGTGTGCACATATATCACTTAAAGGTCCCATATTATGTAAAAAAGTGAGATTTTCATGTTTTTTTATTATAAAGAAGGCTTAATTCCTATATAAATACTGTGAAAGTATCGAAACGCTCAATCCACAGGGAAATACACACAGCCCTTAATCAGAAACTCTGCATTTGAAACAAGCTGTCAGGATTTCTGCACATTTGTGATGTCACGAATATACAATATTTAGACCCTTGACACAATTTAAAATGTAAACATTCTAAATGTGTTCCAGTTTATTTCCTGTTGCAGTGTATGTGAATGTCATCAGCTGACAGGAAGTACACATGGACCCAAGCTGTTGCCTAGCAATGCAATTCTGTTGCAATTCCGTCAAAATACGCTGAAATGGAGTGTTTCAGACAGAGAGGGTAAATACAGGCATATTCAGGCTGACAGTATGAGAAAAATAATGTGTTGTTTGTACATTACATAATGTAAACATGTTCTAGTGGAAACACAAGTATGAACCTGAAAATGAGCATAATATGGGACCTTTAAATTATTCAATATAATTATAATAATCCTTATAATTTCCAGAATACCATAATTTTACATGCTTCATTTCCACGCACCGAACTCCTCTCTCTCTAACTCTCCTCCTCTCCCTCCTGCTCTGTACCTATAGACCGTCAGCGCGCCGCCCCTCTCTGCTTGATGGTATGATCCTTGTCTGTCATCACATGATTGGTTGCACGGACGCCATTAACACAACATTCAGTCACAGTCAGTGCATGGAGTGCCCGTGGTGCGGAGAGGATCGTCCTATCATTCTGCCTTGAATTAATTAAAGAAAAAAAAAAAACGTCTCTCGGACGGGAGCCGGCTCTTATCGTTCACTTAAAAGAGCCGGCTCTTTGAACCGGCTCGTTCTGGTCCAACACATCACTAGTGTACATCTTGTACTCTGTCAACACACAATGGATATCTTCGATTTTTGCGATTTTTGGTTTTCACAATTACGGCTTCACTTTTGCAGAGGAGCGTACTTCTGTCTGCAGGGAATGGTGTTATGATGTGTTTATGTTATCTGCAGTATCTGCAGGTCCTCTAAGCCTTTATAAAACCCCTTCACATTTACATTGGTGGTAACTGAACTGAATGGACTGTAATGCTGTGCAATATGCTGCCTTTCACTGTGTAATTGTCTGAAATATATTGATTATTCATTTTTTAAAATATTTTTTTGAGAGCTACAAGTTCATTTAACATGGTCATGGAGCATATATACTGTATATTTGTATTCTGGGGGTATCGTTCCTATGCAGAGGGTAGTTTAGTTTACACTGAGGGCGTTTTATATTTTAATAATTTATTTATTTATTGTGTTGAGTTGAATGTGCTACTTATTTTGTACTGTAATTACCTTGTGCCTTTTCTACCTTTTTTCTTTTCTTAAAGCTGACTCTGTGTAAACTGCTCAGAATTCCAATGTACTTATAGGTGCAAATGGCCTGGAGTAGGTGTGTGCCAGTGTGGGCAAATGCTTTTTGTGATATGCTGATAGACATGTGAGCTTTTCAACCTCCAAACTACTGAGATCGATCCGATTTCTCTGAAACTGTGAAATTCTGTATTTAAAGGTCCCATATTATGCTTATTGTCAGGTTCATACTTGTATTTTGTGTTTCTACTAGAACATGTTTACATGATTTAATGTTAAAATAACATAATTTTCCTCATACTGTCTGTCTGAATATACCTGTATTCACCCTCTGTCTGAAACGCTCCGTTTTAGCGCATTTCAATGGAATTGCAATGGAATTGCGTTGCTAAGCAACAGTTTGGGTCCATGTTTACTTCCTGTCAGCTGATGTTATTTACATACACTGCAACAGGAAATAAACTGGGACACATTTAGAATGTTTATGTTTAAAACCGCGTAATGATCTATATATTTTATATTTGTGACATCACAAATGGACAGAAAACGGCTTGTTTCAAACGCACAATTTCTGAATACGGGCTGTGTGTATTTCTCCGTATATTGAGCGTTTTGATAGTTTAACAGTATTTATATATCACTTAAACCTGCTTTATAATATAAAAGACATGAAAATCTCACTTTTTACAATATGGGACCTTTAAAGCAATACTTACCACAAGCTGCCACCATGAACCCCCACAGCTTTGAATAGCTTGAGCTGGATCATTCATTTTTTTTTTTTAAAGTAATGCTCAGATTAGCTATGAAGAAAGACCCTTTTGACAAAGAATACTAGTCACTTTGCCTGGTGCGGGACACAATATTTATTACTGCACCTCCATAAAGATGGGGGACTCACAAGATTTGAGGATATTCTGTATTTAATCCCTCTGGGTCAAGTGCCAAAAATGATGGAGCCTACAATTCCCAATAGCATCTTGAGTTCGACCTTCCGGTAAATGCCTACATCCATCAAACCCCACACTTTCAGTTCATATCTCAGGCTCTCTATTACAAATTTCCGAGTTTCAAGCCCAAACTGAGATTAATCATTACCCTGTCTCAAATTTTTTTGGAAAACTCCTTTGTGCAAGCAAAATCAAACATGTCAAGAGTGATATGGCAAAGCCCCAGATCGCTTCTTGCAGGACAGGGATAATTTAAAAAAAGCAACAAAAAAAACGTTTGAAATATAAAAAACAAATCCCATAAATTACCTACAATCACCAGCAACAATTTACAATACATGCAACAACATTATTTTCCCACAAATTGAACCATTTACACATTGCCCTGACTAGAAGCATTTCCATTTATTTTGCTACTAAGTGGTTGGAAAAAATGAAAGTAAAGAATCATCAATACAGGGGAAAAGTAAAAATAAAACAAAGACAAATATAAAAAATATGTACAACCACATCATTTAGAAACACTCAATCTTAAATATTGCAATATAAAATACCTATAATCTATCTGATTGATCTCTTCTACATCTATATTTGCAAAGTGTATGAAGCAATAGAGTGTGATCATCATCATAAACTCTCTTTAAGATGATTCCCATTCACACAATTATGGGCATAAGGGAGCTGGTTGGGCGACGTGGTGATAAATACCATGGGATGATTCAAATTATTAATGTGTATAAAATCTTACAATTGAAAGAAGAAACAATGAATACAAAGATAAAATGTGAAGAAGAGTTGGGAAAACACAAATAACTGATGAAGAATGGAAACAGATGTCGAGTGAAATACATAAAACAACCAGTTCTTCGTACTGGAGAGAATTCGCTTGGAAAATAAATATGAGATATTTCTTGACACCTGAAATAACCTCCAAATATAAAAGAAGACCAAGCTCTCATCTCATCAATAATTTACACATTTTCTACACATGCAGTCTATTGAATTTGTTTTAGTCAGAAGTTTTTAAGTTTATAGAAGACATTTTCAAAAAAACTTAAAAGCAGAGCATATCAGATGAACGTTACTTATTTAGAATACTCAGAATCTCAGCACTGAAGCAAAAAAAAAACTAAACCCCCAGATCTTATAAAATGGAAAAGTTTAATTCAAGAAGTAAAAGTTATGGAAAAGGGAACTCACAAAATAAGGAATATGGAGGATGTTTTTGAGAAGAGATGGACTCTGACAGAAGGAAAAATATAGCTACATGGGTTAGCACGCATGCACATATACATGTGCCTGGAGGTGACCTGACATGTGAAGGCGGACGCATGTGCATGCCCATGTAAATGATATTGCTATATCTCTGCACCCTTCCCCACTTTTTTTTGTTTTCTATTAACTTATTTAATTATTTAATTTATTATTATTATTATTACTTTTTTCTCTTTGTATTACTATTAGTATACATATATTTTTTATTCTATTCTTTATTATTATTATTGTTGTTATTATTGTTGTTATTATTATTATTATTATTATTATTATTATTATTATTATTTTTTTTCTTAATTTTATTTCAATCTTGAATGCTGAAGTTGTTTTCTCTAGTGTACTTATTGTGTTCGTCTCTAAGCTCAGCTACTTAAAAAATTGGTTTATAAA
>CAKALU010059744.1:7252-54758 GCA_916700995.1 Hozukius guyotensis | reverse complement strand
TCTTTCTCCTCTCTCTCTCTCTCCCTCTCTCTCTCTCTCCTCTCGCTCTCTCTCTCTCTCCTCTCTCTCCCTCCTCTCTCTCTCTCTCTCTCCATCCTCGGCTCTCTGAGCATCACTGTCCAAATATCCCGTCAGCCGCGCACATCGCCTCTGACTTTCTCTCTCTGGGATATACAGTGGTGCCACATCACTGCATCCACACACTCACTGCTTTTCATCACACAACAGGCTGCTGCTGCTGCTGCTTCATCTTTAAACAACTCCTATATTTATTCAGGCATTATTATTATTATTATTTAACCTCAGTCGGTTCGATGTATATAGACGCGTTCAAACGGATCCTCTTTGAAAGGCTCAACTGCTTGAAAAGAATGTGTGTGTGTCAGCGCCAGGGCAGGTCAGTATTTATCCCTAAATATGAGAAATATGAGAATCTGTTGTGTGTGTAACCCAAGTGTGTGTGAGTGAGAGAGAGAGAGAGAGAGAGGGTGAGAGAGAGTGTGTGTGCATGTAAACTAATCAGTGTGTGTGTGTGTGTGTGTGTGTAAGAGAGTGAAGAATGATGATGGTGGCAGATGTTATAGGGATAAAGGTGTCATTTTGACATGAACTTTACCTCCTTTAACAGCAGGTGATCATGTGTGTGTGTGTGTGTGTGTACTCATGATCAGGTTTGAAAAGTTTGTAGATCTATAATGTTGTTGTTTTTTTAACTTTTTCAATTTCCTGCTCCAGAAATTGTCTTTATGAAATGCAAACACAAGCCCATGTTTATTGCACCTGTGCCCATTTTGCCTTGAGAAAAATACACCGACTTGCAAAAATGCACTTTGTAGTTCACGGCCAGGTGTGTGCAAGCATGTGTGTAGTAGTAGCATGCCTTGCAGCTCTCTGTGAGTGTGTGTGTGTGTTGTTGCTGTTTGTTTAGGGTGTGTCCCTGTTCCATATTATTCGAAGTGATGGATGCTTGACCCTGACTTAATAGTGTGCATTGCTGTGGATTTGGAGAGCAGTCAAGGTTATGCTGTTGTTGTAATGAATCATTAATTTGTTGGAAGGGAAGGAGAGACGTGTGGTGTTAGACTGTGTCCACACACGCACACATGCACTCATGCTGCTCCGGTCCTCACCCTTCCTCAGCTCAGCACCTGTTTTGCACTCTAACTAAGCAAAGCCTTTCGGGTGTCATCCCACATTTGTCCTCTTTTTGATTCCAGCTCCCAGCCCAAGTTTGAAGCGTCAGTAAGTGGAAATGCATGTCGACGTACAAACATGACTCGGCTCTTGCTGCTAACAAGCGAGGAGGATAAAGTGAGGTGCATTTCTCCTCCTGTCGTAGTGATGAACGTCACCTGGGAGTTGTTGATTGTCTAATTACGTACCTCCTGTGTCCTTCGGCATCATGCATATTAATGCAGCTGTTTTAAGGTGTGGTGAAAACAAAGTGTGCATGTGTGTGTGTGCTGTGTGTTCGAGGCAGTTTACCCTTGACAGGGCAGGGCTGCGCAGGCACATTCTCCCATCTGTGGTCCAAACCTTTGCTCCCAGCCACTGCATTTGGATTCTGCAGTTGTAGCCTGCACTATTCTTAGTTCTCAACAGTTCATGTGGAGTGAAATTTCAACAACAACGTTCCCATGCGGGGACCGCCAGCACAGCTTGCGTCCCTGCCTCTATACATAAAGGCCGAGATTCAATTTGGATCGGATAAGCCCGCTGTTAAGTGGTTAGACTCTGACTGAGGTGGCGAATCAATAACTAATCAATGATAGTGTGTGGACTTACGATTTACACAGTGCCATATTTGAGATGTCAAGACGGCAATGAATCCATGTATCCTTGAGTCAGATCTGAGTTGGACAACTGGGATCAATATCAGGTGGTGAGACAGGCAGCGGGAGCAGGCGAGGGTCACCTTCACCCATCCCTACTGAATCAGCAGTATCTCTCTTACACACACACACTCTCGCACACTTGAGGGCCTGCTTAGGTTACCAACTGCGACCTCACAAAAATGCTCATTATAGTGAACTCAACCTCCCCTCCGTTTCCTCATGAATATTTCATTTTGTTATTATGATTTCAGCCACTCTTTTCATAAGGTTACCACACCCTCCTCTGTGTTGTTTCTACTGTTTTATTACATTTTCCTTCAAAAGCTGCCATTTTCTGTATCATTCCCCTTTTAATGTGCCTAATTTTCTCCCAGCTTTTCCCATTTCTGACTCTCTTATCCATCATCATTGTGAAGAAGCTGATTTGCTCTGTTTAATTAAACCGCTCTCTCTCTCTCTTCCTGATGAGAGCTCGTCTCTGATGCGTCCTGGCAGATTGAGTGAGAGGACCTGTTGTTGTCATAGTGGTGTTCCTCAGAAGAGCGGTGTGTACACAACACGTGACCCCCGCCTTGACCTTGATCCTGTGACGTTATAAGATACTGTTTCCCCCAAAGGGAACATCACTGTGTTATCCAGCCAGGTGTGTGTCACTGCAATGCTCAACAATGTTTCAATCTCACACTAAGTCCCTTTGTATGTAGTCAGCTTTAATAAAATCACACACATGAATAGATTGTGGATTTATATCAGAGCATAGCGGATGTACTTTTCATTTCATGTATTCTTATCAGCTTTTTCATGTATTGAGAGAGATGTTTCCGTGCGTGTTTACGCCACCGTTGTATGACAGAGGGAGATATTTTGTGTTTTTTTTCTTTTTTTCAACCCACAAGCATTTAATCTTTTATTTTTAAATCTGCCACTGCTGTCTGTTTTGTGTCGAGCACTCCCGTGCCCTAGATTTGAAAGTGAGTGAGCATCAGGGAGCTTTAGTGCACCCCACGTTGCTCGCGCAGTGCACAGTGTAAACGTTGGGCGGGAGAGGTCAGGGAGCAGATGTCAGATAAGAAGACGGCGAAGTCGGAGAGCGTTCTTGTGCATTTTCCCGTCTGCCTGCTGCTCCATCACCACCAGTCTATTCGTTCAGATGAGTTTAAGGTCACCGGTTATTTAAGATGCCTTACATGTCTGACCTCCAGCACCAGCCGTCGTGGGAGGATGCTGTAAGATTAGGAGCAGTGTGCTTCACTATAGGTTAGAGTGAGATGAGCTTAGTGTTGGATGTGTGGGATCTTGAACCCAGTTAAGGGTCTGTTGTTGTTTTCCTCACCTGTCGTGCACCTCGTTTGCAACTGATTTTCATTATGCAATCTTTGTTTTTAAAATCATTGGTGGAAATGCTTTAAAGTTTGATGATGTTAAGCTTAGATTTAATATTAATCAGCAACATTCTGATAATTAATTAATGGTTTAAGTCATTTCTGAAGCAGAAACGTTTCACATTCACTGGCTCCAGTTTCTCAGTTATGAGGATTTACTGGTTTTCTTTGTCTTATGTGACACTTAACTAGATATCTTTGGGTTTTGGACTGGTGGTCAGACAAAACATGACATTTGAAGACGTCACCTTTGGCTGTAAAAATTCATGACGGACATTTTTCACAATGTGATATTTTTTAGATAAATGGACAACATGAATATGAATGAATAATCAACAAAATAATCAATAGTAAAAAAAATAGTCCTTAGTTGCAGACCAAGTCTAATGCTTTCCTATCAAATATGTCTGCTACTAACTAACTATTATTTCATCATCAATTATGTTTCTATTAATCGATTCATTGTTAAGTTTATAAATTGTAATGATAAATAATCAAAAAAAGACCCATCACAAGTTCTGAGAGCTCAAAGTAACATCATCAAGTTGCTTGTTTCATCTGATCAGCAGACCAAAGCCTATAAATATTTAGAGCTGAAATTCGCCGTTTAATTGATTAAAAAGTAAGCAGCAACTATTTTGATAAGCAATTAACCGTTTCAGTCAATTTTCAAAAAAAATAAATAAAAAGCCAAACAGCTGCAGGTTCCAGCTTATCAAATGTGAGGATTTGTCATATGATAGTTAATTGAACAACTTTGGGGTTTTGAACTTGTTGGATAAAACAAGACATTTGGTCTCTGAGAAGTTGGAATGACATTTTATATAGACTTAACAATTAAATTGACTCATTGAAAAAATAATCAGCAGCTTAATCGATATTGAAAATAATCAATGGTTGCAGCTCTAATTCAATATACAATGATATCAAGAAAGAAACGCAGCAAATTCTTGAGACTTGAATCAGAAAATATTTGGTAATTTTCCTTTATGAATGAATAAAATGATTATTTGATTCTGTGGATCAACTAATCAGCAATTAACAAAATGACTGTAATTGTTTTAAGCTATTATTCACACTGGCGGCCACTGTGTACTGACGACTGCTCTCTTAAACTTTTACCTTTGGGTATGCAGCAAGTGCACGTGGTTACTTTATTATGTAACCATCAGTCGTGCTGACTTTGGTCTGCCTTATGCAGACTTATAAAGAACCTCGAGTCTTTGCACTTGCAGAGAGAGCAACAAATGGAGCCGTTAGACATGCTGGTCACATTCTAGCTGACAAAACACACAGTCGGTCCATCAATATTCTACGAAATCCACATTTAGCAAAGACAACTATTCGCTGTCTTGAACATTCAGCGAGCATGCATAAAATACCAAATAAGCTCATGGAGCATTCTAGCTGAGCTAATTGAACAGGCTGATTTCATTATCCTATAGACCTCATTTAGAGCGGAAACAGAACGCGGACCATAGAGCGAACAATGGCTCCACCACCGAGTCCAACCAACAGAAGCTTTTATGAGCGTGTAAACCCACTCTGCTGCTCATGTAAAGCTGTTCAGTGACATGAACAGTTAGAGTTAGACAATCACACTGGGAGCTGAATTAGAGCAACATCTCAGCTCAAAGCTGATTGTGTGAAAAGTTTCCCGTCTTTGCAGAAGTTTAGTAAACTCCGCCGCGGTCAAAGCCGATTATGTCAGAGAGCGATGTACCAGCTGAGAGACAGCTTTGATGGGGATGAGGGCCGGCATCTAGATCGACATCAGGAACATGGGGAGGATCACAAGAGCTGACAGTCACTGCATTCACCAGAAAGCCTCACTCATGTTACTGATACATGTTAGAATAGGTGTTGAGCCGCCCAAATAAAGGTGAAAGTCATGCAGTTGTGTTGTTTCAAATGGAAGCTTGTGCACTTTGGACTTCCCCCTGCTGTATAAATCTGTCAAGACAAGTTGTTGTTTTCTTCTCCGCATTGCCAGAGCTACTTTCTTTCTGCCGAGCAATTCAATTATTCACTCGTCTTAATTGTGTTTTGCCTACGCCCCTTTTTTTCCTGAAGGTCTTTCAAGACACTCTCCGCTCCAATGTCAAGTGCTATTCCCTCATATCCTTGATTCGTTGCTTCAAGTTGACATTGAATTATTGAGCTCCATGGCAAAGCTCATCTGTGTAACTTTAATAAATTATCACCCTCGAGATCCAACCTGAAATAACTGCTTGGTTAATTTGTCCTGTAATAAAGATGTTTTGCTCCTGACTATGAGCTGCAGTAATAAAAATGGTCCCAACTATAATTTATAGCACCTGAAATTTTAGCGTTAGCACTGCTGCACCATAAGGTATTATTATAGTGCAACAATCGGGATGTTAAGTTTGTTAAAATGAAGCAGTTTGTCTCTCTTTTAGTGGAAAATGTAATTATTGTGGTTAATTAGCTAAGAACAATGAATGTTCTCAGGACAGGACAAGCTCGAGTATTTCTGCAATTCTGGGCCAAAAGGCATATTTCAAACAGAAAACACTGTGTGGCGCAGCTGTTTGTTCTACACACCGAGTCATAACAGCCTTGAGCATTTGCTTTATGCTTTCTGATTCAAACAAATATGGTTAGTAAATAAAAAACAACCCCTAAGAATAGCCTCGAAGTCAAGAGGATGTGTGTTTTTGCCATTGACAGATTGCTGTGGTTTGAAATTACACTGGAAGGCCGGGGTTGCAGACTGTAGAGATCCTGAGCAGGTCTCTGGTGGAGAGGAAGTCAGTGAAACAAGATCTGTGTTGGTCAGCTCTTTCCTGACCTAAAGGTCACAAATCTCAATAGAGCATGCTTTTTATAGGGCTAGATATCCTTGAAACCATATTGTGTCCTCCTTTTTATCTAATAGTTATATTGTTGGCTCTATATAATTCATCTTCATTAATATAGTGGCTCGGCTCTAGGGATCGCAATGATGGTCGGCAAACCACTTTGATTTGATTTGATTATATTAAGGATCCCCATTAGTTGGTGCCATAGCAACCAGTTAATCTTCCTGGGATCCACATTAAGAGCATACAAACACATTAAAATACAAGAATACAAGAATAAAAACCTTAGAAATAACTAGTTACAGATAAAACTAGGAGATAGCATGCCAAACAAAACAAACTACAAACACCACCACAGCAAACGAATTACAGTCTTAGATAGAATTTCTTTTTGAACGCTGACTAACAATGCAGCAGAGACTTTGAGGCAAATTATTCCAGAGAGAAATTGATCTATGAATAAAAGATCATACCGCGTTAGTTCTAGGACGAGGCAGTACAAGCTGACCCTTTCTGGACGCTCTAGTGTTATAGTCATGCACAAATTTCATGAAATTACCTACAAACGTTCATGGTTCCCGGATGATAAATCCTACGCTCTCAGGATGAATTGTAATTCATAACTTTGGTGATCCTCTGACTTTTAATCTGGAGCCATCATCAGGTCAAAGTTTTAATTTGTTTATCCCATCATCTTCTCTTTTTAGTGATAATTAAAAGGTGCTAAATTCCATATCTAAAGCATTGATATAGCAGCAAACAACTATTTGCTATGTAAAGATATAGAGGTGTAATGTCTCCTAGCGGAGAATGAAGTCACTCTCCCTCTGTGTGTGTTGGGGTTGTAGTTTCTCCTTGCTTTGTTGACATAGCCGGGCTGGCCATGTGTGGATTTTAGTGCTTATGGCTAGATCACGGCCACTGCTCTGCACTGTGATCATACGGTGGTTACAGCTGATAAAGGTGTCGTCGCGGAAGTGTAGCATCCACCCTCCGGATCCCCCCCAGGTAAACACTGTTAGCACTGTCAGCACTGTTGCCATTGTTTGCATTGTTAGCGCTATTAGCACCATTAGCTGCTAGCTCCCGGCTAAACCATCGCCATGTTTAGAGCCGTGGGGAGACAAAGATATGCTCTGAATTCTGTATAGAGAACCTTGAAGAAGAAGAAGAAGATATAAGAAGATATACTTTATTATTACCTCTTGGGGTGATTCAGTTTTAGCCAACATGCAGCATGCTAACACACTAAACTAAGATTAACCAATGTTAGCATGCTAACACATTAAACTAAGATTAGCCATCGTTAGCATGCTAACACACTAAACTAAGAGTGTGTTCCAATCCACGTACTTCCTGAAGTACACTTCAATGTAGTGCACTGTGTGCACTCTGTACTTACTTGAGTAGTGCGTATATTTCAGCGGGGTAGGGTCGTCTCAAATCGAATACTCTGCGGCGCACTGACCGGAAATGACGATCGCAACATTTCACCGCGGCTCGCTACCCGCCAAAATATCTTCTTCTTCTTCGGGGTTTTACGGCAGCTGGCATCTTTTGTGTTGCACTGCTGCCTCCTTCAGGTTTTACCCGTCCACTACCCGCCAAAATATCTGCCTGCTTTGTTGAAGAAAAAAATGAAAGCAGAGTGGAAATTACGTTTCCAACGTTGTCGCCTACGCCTACGATGTGTCCTCCTGTTGGCTGAAAATACACCGGTATGTTTACGTATTGTATTGTTTTATTCTGTTATCTACGTATGTTTGAATAGTGGTCGTGGTCCCGCCCCTTCCGCTACTTAGCCAAGATGGCGACAATTGAGTGTGAAAAGTGTCCAGCGTTCCACACTCAACGATTTGACCGTTTTGAGTACAACATCCGGGTACTTTGAGTGCACTGCATTTTGCCGTACTTCCCAGTGTGAACGCACTTATGCACTCAGTACGCGGATTGGAACTCACTCTAAGATTATTCAACGTTAGCATGCTAACACACTAAACTAAGATAAGCCAATGTTAGCAAGGTCACTGTGAGTGTGTTAGCATGCTGACTCAAAGCATCATTGCCTAAGTACAGCCTCACAGAGCTGCTAACAAACAGTATAGAAGCAAAGAGACAACCGCTGCTGCCATTTTGGACTGAAAAGCGGCTTATTATATTTATAATATGTTATTGTTCAACACAGACCATTTCGGTAGAATATAACAATAGAATAGAAATAGTTTTGTTTTACCTTTTAGGCGAACGTTTTACTGGCGTACGACAGTCGCTTTCAGTCCAAAATGGCAGAGGCGTAGCTTTGATGCTGGGCGCTGATGTTGCAGTGGAACAAACAATTGACTTTCACTTCTCGGCAATATGTGTTTCTTTGCTGCTGGCATGGCTGTCTTGTTTTAAATTGAAACAGTGTGAGTGAGTAAAGAAAAGGTCATCATATTACCTTCTCATCACTTTACTGTCACATAGGCCTATTGCCATTTTGAAATAAAGAAGCGCAGTATGACGGCTTAATGGTCCTGAAAGCAAATCCAGTGTGTTTAAGGTTAAATTAAAATTGTATTCATTTCAAATTACTGTTTACTTAATAGTCCACTGAGTTACACAGAATCACATGCCTGAGTCTGAGTTTGATGAGATAACTTTGTCACAAGCAGTGCATTCCTCCCCAGTCTTGATTGTCTAGCACTGTGTTTTTAGTGCACACAGTAAGATGAATGTGCAGGGCCCGTTTGTAGCATCAACACCAGCAGCAGAGGGAGAGCACAGCAGTGTCAGGGTGTGTCTGCGGCGGGACGAGTCCAGGCTTCAGCGGACCTGACAGGCTGTGGCTCATTAAACCCCCATCAGACGCAGGAGGTCAAGACAACAGCTACAGCTCAGGCGACACGCTCTGCCTCCATGCAGATAATGTAGACACGCGTTGCGACTGTGTAGGCCCAACAGGACAGGATAATACCACAGACCTATCAGCTGTTTCATTCTTCACATTTTAATCATCGCTGCCAACTGCCGAGGAATTCAGAGAAATCTTTAGATCAAGCATGAAGAGACTAACGGCTTATGGAATTATTGTTCAGATTAGATGGAAAAAAGTTGATGCTTTTGTTTTTATTCCTTTCTCACGACACACTTAATGCAAGCTGTATCGCTGTGTTTTCTGTGTGGGAGGACGGCTGGCTGGCTTTGGAGAAGCAGGTCGACAATGTTGCCGCAGAAGGTTTCACAGTGGGGTAGAGAGAGAGGGACTGGGGGCACTGTTTGGCAAGGATGAAGTGATAAGCATAATTTCAGGTTGAAACATGGCGGCGTAAACAGCCCTACTTGTTCGATCGCGTTTTATTCAAATGTGCAAGAGCAACAGTGACAGCGTTGGCTTTGAACCAGGACTGAAATGCAAGTTGTGTGTTTTTGGGTTCTCGGTGAACCGGCTCAACTGTTTCCCAAACTCTGACTCATGTTGCCTGAGCTGCAAGTCCTGCAAGGTCAAACAAGTGAGTCCTATGCCAACCTCAGGCTGTGTGGCGCCTCTCGATCTCCATCTGACCTCTGTGCTTCCCTTTTTTCTCCCATTACTCTCAGAGTGTGGGACAAAAACACACACAATCCATCTGTATTTCATAGTTACACATTTCATTCTCACTCTATTTTTGCTTTTTCTCTTCTAATCTCTCTACTGCCTTCCTCTTCCTCATTTGTCCGTCTTTGTATATAAAAAGCCACCAGGGACCCCCTCTTTATGCCGAGCAGTAGGAGAGAGGATGGAAGAAGAGGATCCCTGTCAGATCTGCCAGTTGAGTGACCAGTCAAGTTGAAAGGATCAGCTATATCCTGTCTGTCTCTCACTCTTTAAAGCAGTCTCATTAGGCCTGCTGGACCAAAGGACCCAGGGTGCCCCTGCTAGGGCTGGGCCGGGTGTTGCACTCAGGGAAGCCCTGGTAGTGTTATCCCCACCCAGCCGAGGCGAGGGTCGTCATAGTCACACAGTCGCTTAAGAGGATTGGATCTTAGTGAAGTGATGTGTAATTGCTAATCTCCTGACCACAATGTAACTGGAGATCAGGATTGTCCATTAGGAATATTGTATTTGAGTGAGTTTTTATTAGCAGGTGTTCCAAAGTAAGTTTGAAGGAGTAGTTTGACATTTTGGGAAACACGCTTATTTGTGTTCTTGCCTAAGATGAGGAAATTGATACCACTCTTATCACTCTTCATTAGATATGAAGATACAGCCAGGAGAAGGTTGAAGGCAGGGGTGAAACAGCTAGCATGGCTAAAAAGAATCCACCTACCAGGACCTCTGAAGCTAACATGATATATCTTGTTTGTTTAATATGTACAACCGAAGCAGATTGGATTTTTGGGCCGATACCGATATTGATATTCGGAAGTTAAGTAATTCAGATAATGATATATCGGATATACTGTATATTTTTTGTCTTTAAACAAACAATCTTGATACAGATCCCAAAATCCAAGACCAAGATACATACCGAGCAAGACATATTATAGTTGAAATATCATGAAACTTGTCAGTTCGCTCCAGTCCACAAGCTGGTGACACTGTCTCTGAATTAGCTCTCACCTAGTTTGGCATTTCTTCAATGTAATTGCTTGTTACCTATTCGCCAACATATGAATCAATACTGGGGCTGCACGGTGGTGCAGTGGTTAGTGCTGTCGCCTCACAGCAAGAGGGTCGCAGGTTCAAATGTGGAGATTGCATGTTCTCCCCGTGTTAGCATGGGTTTTCTCCGGCTTCCTTCCACAGTCTAAAGGTTAGGTTAATTGTTGACTCTAAATTGCCCGTAGGTGTGAATGTGAGCGTAAATGGTTGTCTGTCTCTATCTGTCAGCCCTGTGATAGTCTGGCGACCTGTCCAGGGTGTACCCCGCCTTCACCCAATGTCAGCTGTCAATGTTATCCCGAATGGGATAAGCGGTTACAGATAATGGATGGATGGATAAACCAATACCGGTGCATCTGCAATAAGCTAATATCGGCATGGCCAATTTATTGGTCTATTTTTTTTGGACATAACCCCTTGTAAAACGGAGACAATGTGTTAATTGATGGGCTTTAGAGGTGGTAGGTAGACAGAGCCAGGCTAGCTGTTTCCCACTGCTTCCAGTCTTTATGCTAAGCTAAGCTAACAGTACACATCCACATTTAACAGATGAGAGTGGTATCGATCTTCTCATTTAATTCACGGCAAGAAAACGAATAAAATTTCCCAAATTGTCAAACTTTTATAATGAGCTTTCTGTTTCATGTAATCTATATGCCATGTTTGTCTTGTGTATCTGTGTGAGTGTGTCAAGGTGACAGTGCTGAGGAACATTGTCCGCTCTCTCCGGACATCACAGCTGTCAAGCCACTGTCGACTCAAACAAATCTTCACCATGTCAGCTACATCCTCAGCCCACACACACACACACAGACACCCAGCTGCTCCCCAGGAAACATTTTGCAGCAAAGCACACTGAGCAGACAATAGGAGAATCTGTCCTAGAGAATACAAACAAACGGGGTAATTATTCATTGTCCAGAAAAATCTATAAAAATCTATATTTGTGCAAAAGTATCATGCATCACTGTAGATACAGCAATGATTCTGAGTACTGCAGTGTTTGACTTAGCTCACCTGTCGAAACATGTGTGCGTACAATGACCCGCATCCCTTATCGAACGCAAACTAGATTTTCCCATGTGACTGAAGATGTGCTGGAATGTGCACTAACTCCTATGTTGTGTGTTTACATGAAAACATCACGTCAGCCAGCAAGCGCAGTGACCGTGAGGGAATGTCTCTCTGTGTCTTTTGGGTGGACAGTCATGTACGGTGCAATAGTATGTTTGCATAAAACAAAGGCGCAGTTCCCATGTGTTGTGTTGTTCCTGGCTCCCATGCTCTCAGAGAAAACACCCATTAAGCTGGAATTATTCATGACTTTTGCCAATTCTGAACACTGCAACTCCCCAGACCTCAGACGTCGACAACTGACAAAGGTTAAATAGCAAAACAATCTTCTGCGTGAAGTCACAGGATCTTTCACGTCCCGCTTGTTATGTAATTGACACTTTTGTACTTGTCTCACACCTTGTGCCCACCCTCCAATCCTGTTTCCTTTTCTGCTCCAGCTCATTTGCCATGTCTAAGACAGCGGTGAAGAAGCTGCACTGGCGTTCCAAGGTGCAGGACAGCTTCGTCCCCTTGCTGGGCTCGTCGGGGGAGCTGGGGATCGCCATTGGTGGAGGAGCGGATTATGGAGAGTTTCCTTTTGTCACGTCGGCTCCGGGGGGCGGACTCACAGTGGGCGACATCATCCTAGAGATCGGGGGAACGCCAGTCTTAGGGATGACATTAGGAGATGTCCGTGGCGTCCTCAACTCCTGCCCCCATCCGATCCGCATCAAGACTGTGTCACCAGGTATGACTCAGCATTAGCTAATTGTTTTGATAGACGTGTAAGTAATCACCACACAGTCAAGGAAAGGTGTGAACATAACAGACTGCTAATGGCGTTTATGTATTACACAACGCCCACAATAATGCAATCAATCTTTAATACTCTCATGAACACTGCCGACAGTTTAACTTGTTGCTGTTTATGTTGCACACCATTGCACTTACACTTCATTGGACAACACCCAAACAATCTGTTACACTGGCGTCCAAGCTGTCATCCATAATAATGTTGCACAATAACCCTCACAAGCCAAATCTGCAGCCTGTCGCATTCTGATGCTGGTTTGCACTCGTCAATTAGTCTGGATGTGTCAAGGCGATCGGTCAATATGCGGGTAGCAGGTCAAAATTGCTGATGACACATGACAAGAGTGTGGCGATATAGTTGTCTGTCACCAAGAGGCCTTGATGTTTAAGGGGGGCTGGGGGTAACGGATGTCTTTGTTTGCTCTGAACAGAGCAATATGTCACCAGAGTGTCACCTGACCGCCGCTCCCGATGGCCTTGCTCGCCAGATTGATAGCCGATTTGGCTGCAGGGGGTGTAAATGGGGACCTTTGCTCCTGGTCCGTCCGCTGCTGGTAGATCCATTATCTTTTCTGAAGCCGGCCCGGCCCTCCCCGGGCAGCTTGACTATGCGTAGCGTGGACAGTGATGGATGAGCTGATGCGCCGGGGTGCTGTAGCACACCTCCTCCTACTCCTACTCCTACTACAACTCCCTCTGCTCCCAGCCAGCCGCTCAAATACAGGACACCAGGATACATCCCCCAGAGAGGCAAGGTTTTAGCACTGATACTGGTGCTCTGTGGACAGAAACAAAGAATATAGTTATGTTATGTGTCCATCAAATGTTCACAAATTTTAAAGTTTCCTTTAGTGATTTCTGACAGCGCAGCCCTAGTTCTTTGTATTGCTATTAACCTTGGCATCTGACTGCCTTGCTTTATTGGTCGCCCATAGGTGTGGGGAAAAAATCGATACAGCATCGTGATATTTTGCGTGGCAATGTTGTATCGATACACAGACGTCAAGTATTGATCTCTTATTATATAACCCACTCTAACTCAGTCTAAAAGCTAGAGTGAAGATACTGGTTTCATATGAAACTAGTAATCGATTGGTACCAACCATGTTAGCTTGTCGGGAAGAACGCTAAATAATGCTCCAAATTTAGGCTAAATTTTGGCGAGGAAAAATGGCATGGCCATTTTCAAAGGGGTTCCTTGACCTCTGACCTCAACATATGTGAATGAAAATGGGTTCTATGGGTACCCACGAGTCTCCCCTTTACAGACATGCCCACTTTATGATAATCACATGCAGTTTAAGTCATAGTCAAGTCAGCACACTGACACACTGACAGCTGTTGTTGCCTGTTGGGCTTGAGGTTGCCATGTTATGTTTGGAGCACATTTGTTTATGCTAAATGCAGTACCTGTGAGGGTTTCTGACAATATTTGTCATTGATTTGTGTTGTTAATTGATTTCCAATAATAAATATATACATACATTTGCATAAAGCAAACATATTTGCCCACTCCCATGTTGATAAGAGTATTATAATTGACAAATCTCCCTTTAAGGTACATTTTGAACAGATATAAAATGTGTGATTAATTTGCAATTAATCGCGATTAACTATGGACAATCGTGCAATTAATCGTGATTCAATATTTTAATTGATTGACAGCCCTACTTATACTCAGCATATTGCAGAATGTTTAAAATCCCAATATGATCCTATCGTGACTTAAGAACAGTGATAATAAAGTATTGTGGGGCCTTCCCTCCCCTAGTAGCCCATATGTTTGCATGATTCAAATTCTTCACAACATCCAGGCATTGTCGGCTCATTCAGTTTCAGAGAGCTGATGTCGAGATCTGAATTTTGCTCTTCAACAGACAAGAAAAAAGCAGCTGTTTCACATGATGAACAGAAGCCCATAATTTCCCCTAAAAGGCAGCTGGCTACATTCATTTCCCTTTACAGGCAGCAGAGGCCAGTCGTATGTACGTGCAGATGACTGCCTCCAGTAATAAAGTTATACCACTGTGACGTTTTTTAATAGCACACAATTCAGTCCGCTATACTGGGCAGAGCCGCTGTAACAGACGGCGGGGGTGGGGGGTTGGGTGGGTGACAGGGGCGTGGATGGCTGGGCGGCAGCCTGTAAGGGGAAGCACCGACAGAGTGGTCGTCTGTCAAGCTGCAAGACGCTCTCCGCCGATCCATAACAGCAAGCGACCTGTCATCAGAGGCCGTAAAGCACTTGAGATGATATTAAGAGATCAGATGGAGGAAGCTGATCATCTCTGCCTCTCCTGGTGACAGCCTCAACTGTTTGTGTCTGGAGCAATTAACCTCAGTGGGTTGTTATATATGCATGAGGGAGTCTGGGAAACACATTTTATACTCAGGATCTATGTGAGGTGATATAGAGCGATCAGTGGGTGTGAATGTGAATGTCTAGGTTGTAAAATGATAGTGTTAAATCAAACCCGGCAGCAGTAAAAGTTTAAATAAATTCCGGTCTTATTTGATGGGCTACAAACAAATCTTAGAGTGAATTTACACCATCGGTGTTAGTGCTTACTGAGCTGATTTCTTAATGTCTCTCTCCTCCCCCCTCTCTCTCTCTCTCTCTGCTTCTTCTTCCTGCCACACTTGTATCTTTGCCCTTCCCTCAGGCTCATCATTGTGCAAGGATCTCAGGTTGTATCTGTGCAAGTGTTTCACACCCGGCTCAGTGGACAGCCAGCTTCAGCAGGTCATCAGAGAGAACCTCTACCTTCGCGCTGTACCTTGTGAGTCCCATTTTGTGCTTCTCTTCCTGCCTTCAATATACTGTATCTCTCTATATACCTTGTCTTTATATTTTGGGTGTCATTATATCCTTTAAGTCTCCTGTGCAGAGCTTTGTCCTGTTACTCTCATGTGCCCAAATAGCGTATGTTTCACGTTTAAGCCTAATATTAAGTAAATTTTCACCGTGCTCATGATATTAATCCATCCAGGTATATCTCTCTTAAAGGGTAGCCTTGGTATTTTTTCAACCTGGACCCAATTTTCTCATGTTTTTGTGTCCAATGGGGACATCAATTTTTGAAATTGGTCCAGTATTGAGGGAGAACGCTGCAGACGGCTGCTGATAACAGACTGCAATTTAATCGCTCTGGGCAATTTCGCACCTTCAATGTACATCCACTAAAAGTGCTTGTTTTTGCCACTGACAGGCTCAGATTGTTATTATAAGTGTTTCACTACATTGTGGAAAGGACCCTACAGAGAAATAAAAACATTTTCTTACCTTTTGCTTGATCTGGTCTGTTTGTTATTGTGTCATGACTTGTTTCCGGAAGACAACAGTGGAAACGTGAGTGAGAGTGGAGAGAGGAGTGCGACGGGACACCGGTGCTGTCAGAGTTTGTTGTGTTGGAGTACAGAAAGCGTAGCTTAGTGCTATCCAAAAGATTTTCAATGTCATGGCTGAATATATTTTGCTGATTTCGACAATGTGGATTGTCGAAAGAGACACAATAACAAACAGAGCGGATCAAGCAAAATGTAAAGAAAAGCATTTTATTTCTCTGTAGGGTCCTTTCCATTATGTTATCAGACACTTATAATAACAATCTGAGCCGGACTGACGGGACCAATTTCAAAAATTGTTGTCCCCATTAGTCACTTCAACACAAAAACATGGGAAAATGGTCCAGGTTGAAAAATACAGGAGTTGCCCTTTAAGTTACGGACCGCATTAATTTTTTGATAACACATCTAACGGTTGCCACCATGTGAGTAACTTGGTGTTAATTGGCTTTTAAGCCTACAGAACTGTTTTCCACACTTCCTTGTGTTAGTGTGTGCAAGCAGAACTGAGGTGATTTAATGAAATAATGAAGAAAAAAATAACTTGACACGTTATCAGACTAAAGTGAGACAGAAAATGAAAGTGCAATCCGTTTGGACATTTCCATAGAAACAGGCTGTATTGTCACAACACTGGGTTTATCCTCCGTGGCAGTCTCCCCCTCACAATCCTCACCCCTGTGCTCCAGGCTATTACTTTGTTTGGGTGCTGGTAAGTTGGTATTAAATGTGTTTGACAGGTTCTTTCTATTAGTGCAGCTTTTGTATCATCCCCTGAAAAAGAGGCCCGTAGTCGACACAAGCAGTTTTCATTTTGATGCTTATGAATCCAGCACAATGGCAGCCAAAGGCAGCTAGTTGTAGTACATCTGTTGCTATCTTAATCCTCTATGATGTGACGTCACCGGAGAGGATATAGCAGCAGCCGTGCATGGTTTTCTGAGAAAGATCTGTGCTTTCTGATGTAATTGTCTGACTTGCGTCGGTCTGTTTTGCTTTTTTTCTCGTCCAGGTGGTAATACGGAGGAGACGGACCACCTATAGTGTGTCCGCAGTCTTAACCTCTCTGTGGCAGTGTGGAGTTGTTTGCTAATCTCTCCTTTAGTCCAGGAAGTAGGTCATGTGGGACAGTCTGCCACCACGACACACAACCCACTCGTTGGCAGGACAGGGCACAGGTCAAAACTCCCACGATGGCGCAAGAATCACAGCATGCATATTCATATTATGGCATAATTGCTGTTTTATTCATATCAGACTTTCTCATTACTTAGCCCTGCATGCATGCGTGCATCTACAAGCAGCTGCTCAGGGAGTGAATTACCAAAATAAATAGTCAACAAATAAAGAGAATGGGATGGCTAAAAGAGGATTGGCATATACAAATTTAAATTAATCAGTACATCAATGTTTGGAGGTTGTAGACATTATTCTAAAGACGCTGTATTCATTGGCACAATATTTAGAAATATACTAAATAAAGCAGTCCAGCCTTCCCCTGCCGGTGGTGTCAAACTTTAGAAACAACTTCCCATCTCTGAGTGCTTTCTTTTAGTGAGAGTGACAACGAGGCGGGCTCAGCCCCTTCTGGGTGTGTAATCCTCTGATCTGCTGGAGATGTCACAGTAAGATGCCGTTGTTCTCATGCCGATACCGACACACGCATACTAGCTTGATCATGGAGACGGCTCGGAAAGTCTCATTTTCAGACCACTCATAGATATACTGTATAGGAGCAGATTTTTTTGTTGTTGTTGTTTTCCATGGAGGAGGCAGCTGTGCTTGATGCTGTGGAGCTTTCATCAGCGGCTCATTGTGGCCCCCTTCAGGATCATATGTACGTTCCTCCTGTTTCAAGAGACTCTTTGCTGTAGTTGGTTATTTTGTTGATAATTAAAACTTTGACATTCCTAAGATAAAGATTAATTAGCCTCAGAGGCGCATGAGCATAGTTCAAGTCTTTAAATGTTTTTACTGAGAGGAATGTAAAGATAGAATGACGAGGTCTCAGTTTAGATTTTTTAAAATTTCGATGCTATTATTTCTTCTGAAACTGCGGCTTAGTATTGCTGTGCTATTTAGAGAGTACGTCAGTCCCCTGAATCCTTTTGATGAGACAATGTTCTGTGATGTTGGAGCTGGCACTGATGCAAGAAATATCATTACAAAGGCTCAGTCAGGAGGGCAGTGCATAAAAATGGAAATGAATGACAGAATTAAGTAAATGCAAGCTACGGTATCAATAATGTAGAGGGAGGGGGGAATTAAATTAAAAGCAAATGTCTATTAGTGCCAAAGAGGAGGAGAGGGGCTGGCTGCAGTCTAATGGCTCTGAAGCAGGCAGGATGCTTACTGTGGAGCCTTTGGGGAGCAGGTAATGTGTTCAGTCCAGTAAAACAAACCATTTTATATAACACAGCTTCCTGTTTCACATGTAGAATAAAAACTACCCTTTTTTGTTCCCTCATTCATGTAATTTCCATGTAGAAGACTTTACATTAACCCTCCTGAACTTTCCCATCCACATTTGTGTAATCGCTTTAACCGTTTGTCCATGTGCCCTTGGATGATTCAGAGCCAAAGTCATGGCTTCAAGGCTGGCAGTGTCTCTCCGTCTCCTCCATAAAAGACTTTTCTAATTGTCTTCGGAGTGAGTCAGAGATAAGAGACATCATCATTTAGCTAATGTGCTCGCTCCGGCGTTGTCAGGCGAGACCGTCTGTGGCCTTTTTAACTTCTTTGTTAGCTATTTGTGTGCAATGATCTTGACAGACAGCTCTCTCTTGGTGTTGATACCGAGATCTGTGTAATTACCTCTTCAATCCCTACCTCACCCTTCTCTCGGGGGATCAGCGCACGGCGCCTGCAGGGACAGGCGGGGAAGAAGAAGATGTCAATAATCCATCCTGTCCCCACCCGCTGACATGTCATATATATTTCCTAGGAGGCCGCATAGATAATGAATCCCTGCCTCGCACCGCATCAGCTGGAGAGATACTGCGTGTCCTGAGGGGAGGAGAAGAATCACACACATGTCAGATGCCATCAGATTTGCCATCAGATCTTTAATTAGACACTGAGACCTCTAATTTCCTTTCATATTTGTGGGTGGTGGTGCAAATACAACCCCTGGTGCAGCGTGGCACAAAGTGGATTACATTATACAGTAACAGCATGGTGGAGTTAAGGGTGAGCTATAATGATGGGCAATCACATCAGCCCTTCTCATCACCTTTCAAAGCAACAGTCAGTTTCCTAATGAGCCGGGAAGTGAGGGTCGAACAGAATCTGTTCTCCGGGAAGCACAGAGCACAACATAGGAAAACTCAGCGAGAGCTGGAATCAATCAATTAGTCGATCAACAGAAAATTAGTCAGTGTTTAAAGGTGCTATTGATAACATTGATTGACATTCAGCCTCTAGATGTCGCATTCTCCCTCCCCCGTTCCATTGCGTTCACTTCACAACAAGTCATTGCCAGACACTTACTGTCAATCTCTATCCGTTTTTTCCACACTAAGTGACGACCCAGAGACACCATGTGATACCAACGTTATTTTACTGTCGGCTCACACACAAGCCTTGTTAGAAGTTGAAACCAAATGTCAGATATCTTCCACAGAGATAAACAAAACATTCATTTTGGACCCACCAGAATTTTTAAAATTATTAATTCACAATCATAATATTTTTTTTTCAGGAAAAGCCATACTTTTATTCTGCACTGTTATTAAGGCTCTATGGATGTATTATTTGAAAAAAAATATTCATCTACATAAAAATGTCACGGTGGTGCAGTGGTTAGCATTGTCGCCTCACAGCAAGATGGTTCAAACTCACAGGTTCAAACCCGGCTTGGGGCCCTTCTGTGTGGAGTTTGCATGTTCTCCCCGTGTTAGCGTGGGTTTTCAATGAATGTGAGTGTGAATGGTTGTCTGTCTCTATGTGTCAGCCCTGTGATAGTCTGGCGACCTGTCCAGGGTGTGCCCCGCCTTTGCCCAATGTCAGCTGGGATCGGCTCCAGCCCCCCCGCGACCCCAAATGGGATAAGCGGTTACAGATAATGGATGGATAAAAATGTTATCAATAAGACCTTTACATTAACAAGTGTATATGTTATTTTTTAAGCAAAAATGCAAAACAATCAAACGTCCCAGCTTCCAGCATTTTTCACTATTTTCTGACATTTTATAGACCAAATGATCACTCAATTTCTCAAGATAATAAGTGATAGATTAATGATAATGAACATATTTGTCAGTTGCGGCCCTCAACTCAACATATATAAATGTTTTTTTGAGATTCTTGATTGGTCTGTATGTATACCGTTGCCACCTAAAGCCATGAAAATTGCTTTTTTTTTGCATTGGCTTTTGTGATCAGAGCAGGTGGAAACGTAACTGCTGCTAGCACAAATTCAGAGGCCAGTGCCTCATCCTCTGTCGCTGATCGGGACGCGTACTGTACAGTAAACTCACTTTGTGCTACAGAAAGGAGAGGTCAGGCTGATGGAGATGCCTCCTGCTCTCTAATGTCTGTGTGTCTACATGTGTGAGTTGGCTGTAGTGTGTGTGTGTGTGTGTGTGTGTGTGTGTGTGTGTGTCTGTTTAATTTAGGGTTTTTTCTGGCCTGTGTGTGTGTGTTTGCGTGCATGCTCTGTGCAGTCCTGCATGTGTCATTGTGGCTGGGAGAGCAGCTCCCAGGACAGCGGCGCATTAATCACGGGTTTTATAGGGTAGCTGGGTGTGACTCCCTCCTGCCGACCCCGCGCTGACATCACATGTGGTCCTCCAGGAGAAGGACGCAGATTTGTCCTCACTTTGGGCTTGGTGTGATTTTTGTCTTGGGAGAGGAATTACTTGTCTCAAGGTCAGAACGGGCGCCTTTCAGTTTAATTTGCAAATTAAAATTATTCCATCAGATTTGACTTCCTGAGTAATATAAAAACGTGATATATTTCACACTAAACATGCCTGCGCATGTATTCAGTGGGTGGGAGATCAAAACACAGAACACATTGCAGTGTTTCTGTAATGATGCTTTCTTTCCCTGCTGTGGTTTAGACTCACTGCAGGCCAAGGTCAATCTGAATCAATTATGATGACAGACCATTGATCATCTGAGAGCTCCATCTTTGCAATGGTGATCGAAAGACTTTAAGACTCTCACAGTGCCTCATTAATGTTTAATTCTGTTCTTATTGATCCGTTCATAATAAATTTGGGCTTGGTAAATGCCTACCGTCATCATCGTGTTCTTCATACCAAAGGGCACATGTTGGTTTGTGGGTAGATGCTCTGACTTTACATCATGCTGTAATTAGAGAGGTCACTTGTTAATTGTTATTATCAATTATTACACGGCTTTGTGAATACTCAATTCTGATTGGTCAATCACAGCGCTCTACGGTCTGTTAATTCTTTATAACAGATCGTTGCTATGTATAACAGACCGTTGCTATGGGCGCAGTTCTGATCTCGGACTCTGGCGGACCGTTTTTGTGTCAAATTATTGATTTCTTAAATAAGTAGCCGTGTAATAAGCGGGATAATGTACAGCTAGTGGGTCATTGTTGTGAAATAAACCCCAACAGGGCGATGCAAAACCACCCTGTTGGTGTTTATTTCACAACAATGACATGAATGTACATTATCCCTTACTTAATGTTCTAATTCAATGTGTTAACTCCTTTTGATAACTTTAAATACAACCAGGATAGATCCATGAAGTTGTTCCCTTTCATTGGACTATTTCTCTGTAATTTGTCAAACTGTAATGTTTGGATTATTTATAGTCTGCTGAGTTGCTGTTTTGTTTAAACACTAAATAAAGATTCATGACCCCCGATGAGAGGAAAAGGCCGTGATTAATTGACGCGTTATCCACGTGAGAGCTGGCGGTAATTCTATCCTCTTTGATGTATATATACATCATATTTCCTGTTGTCTCCCTCTCCCAGGTACAACCAGACAGCCCAGAGATGGGGAGATCTCAGGCGTAGACTACAACTTTGTCTCCATTGAGGAGTTCTTCTCCTTGGAGGAGTCGGGAGCGCTGCTCGAGAGTGGAAAGTTCAAAGGTGAGGTCGACCCTGCCAGCACCTCTAAGGCTCAATAATTAACTGTTTTAATTGTTTATCTGACACTATGGGCCTTTCTCAAACGGGATACTCTCTACTCCGTTTGTAGTCACAGTCACAGCTAAATGAAGCACCCCTCTTTAAGGTGTAGGGTACAAATACAGCGGCAAGCTTTGGACGAACTTCCCTCTCTCCGTCGGAAACAGAAACTGTCGTAACGTTTCGTAACCATGGTTTCGTATCAACTGTTATACACAGCACTAATAAGCTACAAAAGTAACAATGTGGGCAGAGAGGTGGCAGACTCATTACATTCACTCCACATAATATTTATTGCCAAGAAGGTTTTCACATACAAGGAATTTGGTGTTTTGGTGCATAAACAAGAATCATACAGTAATTATAGAAAAATTACAATAAATATTAGGGCTGTAAATCGATTAAAATATTTAATTGTAATTAATCGCAAATTAATCACGCATTTTTTTTTATCTGTTCAAAATGAACCTTAAAGGGAGATTTGTCAAGTATATGCTTGCAAATATGCTTGCTTTATACAAATGTATGTATATATTTATTATTGGAAATCAATTAACAACACAAAACAATGACAAATATTGTCCAGAAACCCTCACAGGTACTATATTTAGCATAAAAAATATGCTCAAATCATAACATGGCAAACTCAAGCCCAACAGGCAACAACAGCTGTCAGTGTGTCAGTGTGCTGACTTGACTATGAGTTGACCAAAACTGCATGTGATTATCATAAAGTGGGCATGTCTGTAAAGGGGAGACTCGTGGGTATCCATAGAACCCATTTTCATTCACATATCTTGAGGTCAGAGGTCAAGGGACCCCTTTGAAAATGTCCATGCCAGTTTTTCCTCGCTAAAATAGTTTGGAGCGTTATTTAACCTCCTTCGCAACAAGCTAGTATGACACGGTTTGTACCAATGAATTCCTTACGTTTTCTAGTTTCATATGATGCCAGTCTCTTCACTCTAGCTTTAAAACTGAGCCTGCCACAAACTCCGAAAGATCGTTTGCGTTAACGAATTTGCGTTAATGCGCTATCGCATTCATTTTAACAGCCTTAATAATAATATTTAAAAATAGGCCTACTATTTTCATGTATCTGTTTAAAATGAAAGCTTGGCAGGAATGTGCAAAGATATATTCTAGGGGATGTGCACTTAATATGGCGGACCCTCAACCCGAACGTGCAAACGGAGTGGAAGTCGGTAGGTAGAGGGTGTAGGGAGCGGTTTGAGAAAAGCCCTGTTTCTTGGCCGGGTGCAGTGACTTCTTGTCGTCTCTGCTGGTCGCCTGGCAACCATAGGGTGATGCAAAGACTTCAAGAAGATAAAACGACGTGTTCATTTTAGTGAGTTTTAGAGGTGATGGTATAGATTGTTACATTTGGACAGAGCCAGTCTAGCTGTTGAAATATTGAATATATATTGAAAACAGTATTTTGTTGTGATGAATGAGGTTCACATAGTTCATAATAGGACAGTCAGTTGCCATCTCTTTATATTGATGCCATCAGGTGTTACTCAGCTCGTGTCTACCCCGCTGCCTCCTCCTCCCCCCACCATAAGGGTCAGAGGGCTACCACTGATTGAAAAGCCTCCATACATTAGCATCCATAATTTATAAGAGTTTAATGGGAGGTATAAATGTCATCCTCACTTACCTTCCATGCGACATTGACGGACACGTCGCTACAGCGAAGCAATCGGGAGTATCAGCAGCATTGTGCGCGGCACAGTAGCCTGCAGAAACCTGCAGGCTGGTGACCTTGTTGTGGAGTTCAGTAATCTAATGTTTCCCCTCAACCCATTTGGGTCTCCATGAGCCAAATGGAGGGGTGGAGGTAATTTCATTTCTTCTTTAGCAGCTGGAGCAGATGGCTAGAGCTGAGAATATAGAATAATATACAGCAGATGATCTCAGGGGAGACATAATGCACATACTGTACATGCAGGCATGTAGTTTGTGCTGTTTGTGTGCATCATGACATGAAGCCACCCTGCTACTGAATATCTGAATATATAGTCTTTTATTTCATATCAGACTGGAACTCATTAACATGTTAATGCAGACTGTGTCCTGTTACTGACCACCGGCGTTTCCACACAATTTTTTACAGTTTTTCATTCATTGCAAAGCCATTTGTCAAGACGCCTTCCTTCTGTCCCTCTCTGTCTCAGGGAATTACTACGGCACGCCTCGGCCCGTTCACATCAGCGCGGAGAGCCCCCCCATCACCTACCAGGAACACCGCAACCTGCTCAGAAACTTCCGCACACGCAGCAAATCCCTCAGCAACCTGGAGAAGACTGCAGAGGACGGTGAGAACAGCGAGGACGACTCTGGCCTGTCAGGCAAGTGTTGCTAAACCTGGTCTGTGTGACAGCATTTGTGGGCAAGGTCATGCATGTAAAGTGGAGTATTAAATAGTCATTGGCGCCCTTTTTTAAAATAGTTTTTCAGACATATCGACGGTAGAAAACCTATCTCTTAAGCCCTGCACAGTAGCCAGCAGCTAAACACTACATTGTCCCTCTATCTATAGCTCCAGTCTCTGATACCCAAATTAATCAATCATTATCACGATTAGTATGCTCTAAACTCTCAGTGGGGCGGTGGCCTCATCGATCGCTGGATCACCTCCAAAGGAAGGTCGGGCTGCCTTTAGGTCGAGCAGGCAGGGAGGTAAGCAGATAGGCAAGTGTGCACACAAGGAGGTGAGGGAGTCATGTGACAAGTGTTTGAATTAGATCATTAGGCTCACCTCACACTGGAATAGCCAACACACGGTCGATATGGATTTTTGTTCTCTCATGAGGCAAAACTTTTTCTATTTTGGTTGTGATGGATGACTCATTGTACCAGATGTGGTTTATTATGTTAGAACGTTTTAAAGGCTTATTAATCACCAGTGGTAGACAAAGTATTCACATCCTTTATTCAAGTAAACGTAGCAATACAACAATGTAAAAATACTCCATTACAAGTAAAAGTTCTGCATTCAAAATCCTACTTAAAGGGCCAGTGTGTAACATTTCTGGGGATCTCATAAATGGAATATAATATTCATAACTATGAATTGAAACTAAGAATTGTTGTGTTTTCGTTAGCTTAGAATGAGCCCTTCATATCTACATAGGGAGCGGGTCCTCTTCACGGAGTCCGCCATGTTTCTACAGCAGCCCAGAACGGACAAACCAAACATTTGCTCTAGAGAGAGCCTTTCCTGTTTTTACGTTACCTGAAGGCCACCATAGTTCTCCAACACGCTTGTGAAACTGCGTTAACGTGAGCTGCAGAGTGCAAAACCGTGGTACCGCCAGTCGCCGTCTGACTTCTATTGATCCTAAAGTAATGTTATTATGGTAAGGATGGCCTCTGATCAAGGTGAACGGCGTTACTATGCAGCTCACGTTACACTCTTGGAAAGGGAGGAGTGAGTGGAGGGGTACTCCACCACTAGATGCCACCAAATCCTATACACTGTCCCTTTAAGTAAAAGTACAGAAGTATTATCAGAAAAATGCACTTTAAGTATCAAAGTAAAAGTACTTGTCTCGCAGGAACATGCCCCCCGTGACTGATATAGGTGGAGAGACTCCAAAGGGGGGTTGTGGGATGATTAATGGGGTTGAAAAGAAGAAAAAACTAAGTTCTGCCACAAACATTGGCGATCATTTTGTGGGTGTTTCTTTAATCTTTGCCTCTTTGCCTCTTTTTAATTAATTTGATCTCTTTGGGCCTCAGTTAAGAGGGGAAATTTCTCTAAAAACTGCTAAAAACTTGGAAACGTGACAAGGGACCCCAACTACTCCCTTAGTAAGGGATCACAAACTAAATAGGTTGGGAACCACTGAAATTAATTTTTGATAATGCATGGTATTTTAAAAGCTTATGTTATGTTGTTTTTATGTAATATCTCCAAAGTGTGCAAACATTGTAGCAGTCATACATGTGGTGGAGAAATAAATACAATATTTCATTAAATGACATTGCATAAAACAATATAAAATACTCAAGTACAAGTACCTCAAAACTGCACTTTCCACCACTGTTAATCACGTCATCTATATAGAAAAAAAGCGTATTGTAGAGTTGGAGAAGAGACGGTAACAAGAAACTAGAGCACACGAGCTGAACAGAAGGCGAGCATGAGATTAGATGGCTAGGGTAAGGGAGCGAGGCAGAGACATAGGGCGGTGATGGAGGCAGGTAGGGAGGCTGAGTGTTAGGAAAGGTGGAGGCAGGGAGCCAGAATGCTACAGCAGATAAGAGAGAGGCGGGCAGGAGTGGGAGGTGAGAAACGCAGGCAGGCAGAGATCCAGATAGCTAGAGACGTGCTCCAAACAGGCAGGTAGGGCAGCAGGCGGCCTGATGGGGGGGGGGGGGTATGAGGTGAATACAGGATTCAGGCAGGATGGAGTTAGAGAGAGCCATCCAACACCCTGACCTGTGCTGAGTCATCCTTCTGAAGTGATACCGTGTGGGTGGACGGGTTCGGCAGGACTTGTCGAGTACAGCGGGACTCAGGACACCCCATGTTATGTCCTGTGTCTCTCAGATCCATGCTGGAGCTGAAGGACAGCTACAAGGACAGCAAGGCTAAAAAAAAGAAAAAGCTTATTTTTCTTCAGCTGGTAGTATGGGATGCATGGTCACACACTCTGCCCCCCTTAGAGGGAGGACGAAGCTGGCTGAGATGCTGACCTCAGGTCTTTTTGCCTGACATGGTATTGACAGCATCAGGTCGTTACAGCTTGCAGGAGAAACTTTTAATAATATTTCAATCAGGAGAGACTCGTATGAATTGAATGGTAATTTATTACAAAGTGCACAAATTTATGAATAGTAACAGTCTTTGGCGATTTAGACCCAATGTAATATAGTAAGGGGGAAGTGATGCCGTAGTTGGATTTGGATTATTCCCCCCGGGTCTAGACACTGGTGATGGTGGTAGTGAAAAGATTGATGCAGATCCGATGAATGAAGTGGAGCAGGATTACTCTGATATGATGAATCTGGAGGTGATGGGATGGTGGAGGGTCGCATCAGTTTGTGCTGATACTGACACTGAAAGCAGCATAGAGGAGAACAGTTTTAAACTTTTGACAGCAACGATGTGATTGGTTTAGGGAGATATGGCAAGATCTGATCGGTCACTGAAAAGAGAGACGACCATAATCAGCTGACATAGTAATAGCCCATGAGAGAGAGACCCAGAATAAATGAGAATGAATGAGATTGTACCCCCTAGTCTTCCTGACTGAATTTACGCATAAGCTTCATATCACTCTTCAATTTTGATTTGTAACACTCTTTCTTGTCACTACAATTTCAGGAGGCTCTGCAGGTGTCAGCAGCAGCGTCCCTCCTAGTCATCGGTCTCCCGGGCGACCCCGTGCATCCAGCAGCGGGGATGGTCGCGTGGTAGAGAACGGGATCATCGGCAGCAGAAGCGGTGCCAGGGTGAGAGGTGTGATGCCTGAACACTGGGACCAGGCCTTCAGTGACCCCGGAGAGTCTCACTACACAGAGTGAGTATCTGCCTGTTCTTCACAAATCTGTTAAAGGAATAGTTCAACATAATGTGCTCATTAAGCTTATTTACTTTCTTGCAGAGAGCTAGATAAGAAGATCAACACCACTCTCATATTTGTTCACTAAATATGAAGCTGGAACCACAAGATGGTTAGTTTAGCTTAGCATAAAGACTGGAAACAGGGGGAAGCAGCTAGCCTGACCTACCAGCACTTCTAAAGCTCACTGACGTCACACATTATATCAAAAACTAAAGTCCAAAAACAACAAGTTGTGGTTTTGCAGTCTGCCTCCAGGCCACTCTGTGTCAAAGTCTGTTTCCCCACCGGTTTGTGATTCTCCTTACCTTCACCTGAGCTCAAATGTATCCCTAACTTTAAAGGACCAATATGTAATATATTTCCTGTAATAAATCATAAAATGACCATGATATGTCATCAGAGATTAAGGAAACATGCTAAATTGAAATACTGGCTTCTCTGACAACAACGCTACAGCCAGTATGTTCTCCTTGGAAATTTCCATTCCGGTCAAGAGCGTCTGTTTTTGTTTTGGCCGGTGTGATCCCGTCCACTGCCCATTTCAACACCCCGTTGTCGCATATGAAACAAAGTGGCACGCAAACACAGCCTTCTAACATAACGTTAGATTCTACCCGACCTGAAAAGTCTCGTCACATCTCTCTGTGGTCTGCCAGCAGCTGGGTTAGCAAGGCAGCGAGTATTTGAGACACACAGCCGGTGAAGTGATTCCAACTACTACTGCTGGCCAACTGCTAACGCGGTCGTGTCTAGGAGGTAACCCTCAGATTGGGAAAACGTGGGCGAACTGCTATCAGTCACACCGGAGGAGCGGACGTGCCACGGCTCCAATGTTTGGAATTTGGACTGCTGTTACCCATTTTAAACGCTAGCTGTCATTGCTACATATTTTTCCTTTAACAAGCTGCTTTCTTCGATGCTTAACCTCAACCCGACCTTATCCCAACACCAACCAGTTAACTCTACGATGCCTAACCGTAACCTAATCTATGCCCTAACCCCAACCACGGAGGTCAACGGTACAGGAAACACTATTCGAAGGGGAAACAAACTACGAAACAAGACCATAAATTCCCATAGCTCATTGTTTTAGCCCTTTAGTTTATGGATACAACATTTTTTTTAAAAAGCTATAGTATGTTATAGCTTCAGAAGTGCTGATCAGAAGTGTTCATGCTAAACTAAACTAATTGTCTCCTGGCTCCAGCTTCATATTTAATTGACTGATATGAATCTTCTCATCTAAAGTGAATATTCGTATTTCCCAAAATGTCAAACCGTTCCTTTAAACATGATCAGAATACATCAGTACATACTATCAGTGGCAGGCATCTCTGTTCTGAGTGTATTACATTTCATATTATATCCAACGCTATTATGTTTCTGAAGAGTGAATCTTTTCTTTTGCTTTGTCTCTCCAAGCCGCACCCCAAAGAGGACCAACTGGCAGAGTCCCCGAGCCTCAAGCAGGGAGACCGTCTACAAAAATGAATGTGAGCCTCTTTTTGTGTCCTTCTTTCTCTCTGGGATGTAATTATTGCAACACTTGTGACACATTTAACTGTTGAACAGCCCTAAATGAAGCTACGTATTTGTGGAGAACGGAAGTAGCAGACAGAGCCAGTTTGTTCGAGACAAATGAGACGGAATGAGCTTTTTAGCTGAACAGAGACGTGTAAGTGATTAAGGCCTAAAGCTCGGAGCTGCTGGCAGTGGGCCAGACTCGCTGCTGAGGCTGGCAGGGTCGACACGTGGACGGCATGTGACTGGCAACTTAATTTCATAATTTGGTCACATGATTCGTCATTAAAAGAACAAGGACGTAATCTACTTTTTGATGTGTGTCTGACACGGCTGAACTGTAAGGAACCCATCTGTTATGGTGCTGTGATCCCAGTAAAGTGCAGTACACTTCCCTCACCAGCAGAAGGTGATATAATCCCCATTATGGCCTGAATTAAACTGCATGTGAAAGGATTACTGTAAAATCTGACACTCAAAATGTGCCAGGGTGTTTTAATGTATGCGATTTGAAAAGAATGCTACTCCAGAAACATAGGGCTAAAAAATAAGAAGGAAAAGTAAAACTTTTTTGATGCAAAAGTGAGAGTAAACAGTAAATAAAAAGACCCAGATTGCAGAGATGAATTGGGTCAATCTAAAGGATTAAGTGTCTGATTTTAGGGAGGTAGTCTGTAATGCAGTCTGCTTTTAATGCAATCTTTCCACTTGTCTATTTATTTATGTATTTTTTTATTAAAAACCATCTGGGGATTGGTTTGCAATGTTCTCTCTCTCTCTTTTCCTTCACTCCTAAAACCCGTCAGTTTGAATCATTTAGTCGTATAAACACACAGGAACTGAAACTCTCTTTCTCTGATATTACTCTGGTGGTATTTTTTTTTAATCCTTGCTGCCTTGAAGACTTATTTCCTTGGAGGTAAGCATCATCATTACCTCATCATGTCTCTCTCTGTCTCTCTGTCACTGTATATTTTCGGTGACTACCAGGGTTCACGGAGCAGCCCGGGGAGCTCAGGGGTTTCCCCATGCACACACACTTGATCAAGGGCTCCAGGGGGTTTGGTTTCAACATTGTCGGGGGCAGCAGGCCAAGAGAGTTCCTCCAGGTCTACAGCGTGACTTCAAGCGGACCCTCAGCACTCAAGACAGGTGAATATACAACGAACCAGGGATGATTACTGCATGAGGAACCTAGTTGAAATGTAAAAAAGGTGATATCAACCGGAGACCGGAGGGGACACATTCTCAGACACATTCTCAGACACAAAGACAATACTTACTGGTATATTATTAATAATAGTACTAAACATATCTGCAGACTGAGTGCTGTAACTACAGTTGCTGGAATCTTGCAAAAAGTGGAAATATTTGAATCAGCGGTGTCTTAACATCTCTCCAGTTTTCTGTCTCCACTCTCTGGGATTATACCTTTTCTGATCTCCCGCAGCAAATGTATAACACAATCAGTCCTTAATCTTCGAGGCTAGCTCACCATAATCAAGCTATCATAACACACGCATATGCAACGGTATACGCATCCACTTCACACACGCACAAAAATGCCCATACAGGCAGTTACTACCACTCTAGGAAGCCACAGCACAAGCTGTCTCAGCAGGGGCTGATCTAGTTCATATCTGTTAATAGGTTTAGAGGGATTAGTTGGTTGGATTAGTCCACACCCACACAAAACACACAGACAGTGTTTCATTTGCAAAATACACTTATCTGCACACTCAAGCATATGAAAATGGTGAAGCAGTAAGACTGACAAAGGTGTGTAATTTTGCGGCAGATGATTAAAAGTATTATAATGATATCTCTATGTGTTTTCTTTTTTGTGCTTTATTAGCGGACATCCTGGTGTACATCAATGACGTCTGTGTGTTGGGAGTGTCTCACAAAGAGGTGGTGGAGATGCTCAAGTCGGTGCCAGTGGGCCACAGTGTGGACGTAGAGGTCACAAGAGGGTACCCCATGCTCTACAACCCCGATGGTTGTCCCAAGCAGCCCCCGCCAAGGCTGCTGGACAGCGGCGACCCCATCCTACCACCCACCACCACCCAGCCTCAGCCTCTTCACCAACTACCTCGCCTCCCGACACCCACTCCCCATACCCAGCACTTTAACTACAACGGGGTCCACAGCGACATGAGCTACATGGAGCCAGGCGTGACTCTTGACGCCAACGGAAACGCCATGTCTTTCGCTACCACACAGCCGCCCTCGTACAGACGCTCCAGTATGAGCAACGCGGCCTCTCCCCCACCTGTGCGTCCTCCTCGTTCGCTGAGAAGTCTAGCCCGGCTGCAGTCGTTCGACCCGACGCTCGCCAGCCAGAGTGACAGCGAAGTTGTTTCTGCCATTGGTTCACAGAGGTAACACCTACACGTACGGCACAAATTGGTTCCTGCAGAAATGTGCTTTTGAGCTGCATTCATTTGAATTTGTAATGCCCTCCTCAAGTGTGTAATTAAAACAATTAGCAGTTGATTGCAGTGATTTGAAGCTGATTTTGAATAGTACAAATTAGGGCTGTCAATCCATTAAAATATTTAATCACGATGAATCACACATTTTTTAATCTGTTTAAAATGTGCCTTAAGGGAGATTTGTCAAGTATTTAATACTCTTATCAACATGGGAGTGGGAAAATACGCTGCTTCATGCAAGTGTATGAAAATATTTACTATTGGAAATCAATTAAAAACACAAAACAATGACAAATATTGCCCAGAAACCCTCACAGGTACTGCATTTAGCATAAAAAATATTCTCAAATCATAACATGGTAAACTCAAGTCCAACAGGCAACAACAGTTGTCAGTGTGCTGACTTGACTATGACTTGCCCCAAACTGCATGTGATTATCATAAAATGTGAATGTCTGTAAAGGGGAGACTCGTGGGTACCCAGAGAACACATTTTCATTCACATATATTGAGGTCAGAGGTTTTGCGTTAACGTGTTTTTAGCGTGTTAACTTTGACAGCTCTAGTAAAACTTTTTCCAAATAAGACTGATCTCTCTGAGGTCCAGGGCTGGAGGAAATGAGCTCTGAGATTCAAATGAGATTAAACCCAATAACAACTGGTGTGGTAAAATTTTACTAGTTACCTTTTGTTCAAGTAATGACAAAAAAAATGCATCTTGTACTGTAAATAGCTAACTATGGAGTTATACTGTTCAGGCTGCAGTGACAGGTCAGAAATGTAAGGTTCATCAGAATCTAATTTACAAGTTCATCCATTATTTAACATTAACTAACCCCCTAGAGCTGCCTGAAACAATAATCTATTATGTTATTACTATTTTGATAATTGATTAATTGTTTTCGAGCAAAAATTCCAAATTTGAGACAGTTCCAGCTTCTCAAATGTAAGGATGCTTTTTGTCATATATGATAGTCAATGAAATATCTTTTTTGACATTTTATAGACTAAACGATTGATTGAGAAAAGCAATTGGCAGATTAATTGATAATGAAAATAATCTTTAGTTGCAGCTCTAAACATTTCAGTACCAGAATATGTGTGAAAGCAAAGACATATTTTATTTTCGATTGATTTTTTACTCCTCCCATTCTTTTCCATCAGGGCCTCAATGATCCGTAATCACAACAATAACTCCCTCTCAACGCCCCCTCATCCTTATCATTACGGCACGTCCAAGTCGTCTGAGAGCGACCTGTCCACATGCACCCTGTCTGGGTCCCGGCTGCCCCTGCCTCAGTCCCCGGGGAGGCCCTTGTCCTCCCCCGGCGGCCCCCGCAGCGCCCACTCCCGCCTCTTCAGACCGCAGCCCTCACACCTCAGACCTCCCGCCACCCCTGACAGCCCCCGCCACCACAGAGGCTTCAACGGTTTCCATGGCAACACCAGCCCCACTGCGAGTCCCAGCAGCGTGTCCTCTCCCGGGGCGATGAGTGTGGGCAACGGAGTTGGCAGCTTCAGCGGAGGGGAGCTGGTGCCAGTGGCCTTGGCCCAGACCGAAGGAGACCGAGGACTCGGCTTCAGCGTGACGGCTGGCGGTCCAGGAGGCAGGATGACTATAGTGAAAAGAGTCTGGGACAGGAAGCAGTGCAACTCCCTGCAGCCAGGGGATGCTATTGTCAAGATCAATGGAGCTGATGTCCAGAGTCTTAGTTTTGCACAGGTAATGGAGGACCAAAGTTCAATCAAAGCATGATTTTCCCTTCTCAGATGGTTCATTTGAATATTTTTTTTGTGGCCTGAAGAGATCAAACTATACAGTATTTCACAAATATTTCTCAAAAATAATCACAATTTAGAGTAAAATAATTCATTTTTTTCTTCATAAGAATTCATCTCCCTACCCCCAGATTGACAACCACTGGCTGAAAACATACTAATCAATCAAATTTAGAGATGAACACTTGAACCTTAAAAGGTGTCAAATATACCCAAAGAATTTCAAAATAAGTCACAATATATTTATGTTTGTTGACAGGTACAAACAGTTCTCCAGGAACACACCAAACAGGCAGAAGTCATCTTGTTGGTTTACAGAGGAGGTAAATGATTCACATTTGTCGTAGAGTCATTCTAGTAACTGACAAACAAGCATCTTCTGTGGCTAAATTCATCTCACAGTTATTTTCTCTCTCATTATCAGGCATCTATCATTCAACCATCTCCCCCGGCTCCCACCGGAGACTCCCTCCGCCTCTCCTCCGCCCCCCTCCTCCACCTGTCGGTTCAGACAACTCCTCTGTGCTCCCAGAAGCTCTGCCTGTGCCCCGTACCTCCATCAGCGCCCCTCACTCCCCGGCCCCGATGCGCTCCTCGCTGATCCAGAGCACCAGCTTCTTGGAGTCCATTCCGGTGACCCTCACCATGGAGCCCAAAGACTGGATCAACACGGGCCTGGAGGACGAGGCCGGCGGTGTCACGGTGCCTGACTCGGGTCTGGAGAGGCAGGGTGGCGAACGAACGCGGCCGCTCCGAGGGTTTGATGTGGAGCTGAGGAGGAAGCAGGGAGAGGGCTTTGGATTCGTCATCGCCTCTCAGGATGTGGAGAATGGCAAAGGTGAGAGCCAACTACATGTGAATCAAGTGAAATGCTTTAAACATAGCACATATTGGTTTATAAAACTGTATTTTGATGAGAAGTAGAAGTGGACGGGCATTACGCAGTATTAGTTGAACTTCTCTGGCCCAGTAGAACTATTTGGTTATCTGCCCGGGAAAACAGGTTTCATTTGGATGCCCTTGTGGACAGATGCACCATTAGGTAATTACAGATTAAAAAGTGGTCACCATGGCGACATACCACCGGATGAGTCATGATGCATCATCAACCCTTTTCTTGTAACATGTATTTTTTTTCCCCAGGTTGGTTTTTATTTGCATTGTTGACGGAAATCCGTTTTGGCATCCGCTATTGTCACGGACTGGTTTATGATGGAGTTCACTTTTGGCTAACTAGCAGCAGGGCCCTGGCATTTTGGCCCAGACCGGCCCACCACAATCTATGGATGCAAAATTAATTTCAGTGCAAACTGACAATAAAGTTGTATCGTATCGTATCGTATCGTATCGTATCGTATCGTATCACACACCACCCATCTTCGAGCTCCTCATATGTATAGCCTACCAACTGTACCACTACCTGAAAACACTAAAGCTGTGTAATGAGTAAGAGGAATGAACGGAGATTAAGCGAGAGGAAACATGATATATACCTATTAACGCTTTTTTAGGGGGGTATCAAATTTGGATATTTGGTATGAAAAACTTTTGACATTTTGAGATTTCTGCAAGAATTGCATTTTTCAACAATTGGATGGTGAACACTTCTGTTCTAGAAACTGCTCAGACACCCCCTTATTGTCAATCTACCTAGAAAAGCCATCTATCCTCTGAATGCTCTAGGTCTCTAGTTTGTGGCTGTAAAGTTTCATGAGGCTGTGATTATCCTAGAGGTCACCACAGGTCATTTTATACAGTGAGATCAAATTTAAAAAAAAAAAAATGGTCTCACTACAATGAAATGGCTACTATGGGGACTAACATCATCACACATGAATACAATTGGGCTCATTGGATCCACAAGAGTCTCAGCTTTACAGTAATATCCATATATCATACATCATAATATTCATGCAATTCCAAGACTGTTTTGGGAGCCCAGTATGCAGAAATATTCAAACACACCATTTTAGAATAGGCGATAATAACACATTTATATTGCATGCAAAAAACTGCATGGTTTTTGCCCCAAACTGCATGTGATTATCATAAAGTGGGCATATCTGTAAAGGGGAGACTCGTGGGTACCCAGAGAACCCATTTTCATCCACATATCTTGAGGTCAGAGGTCAAGGGACCCCTGTGAAAATGGCCATGCCAGTTTTTCCCCACCAAAATGTAGCCTAACTTTGGAGCGTTATTTAGCTAAACTTAAACTGTTAAACTGAACCTACTACAGACTCTATGGGATCTCAGGGGGTTTATATTTCCTGACTGATTAGAACTTTTGTAATTAAGAATCATTAGGCCTTATTTATTATCTTGGGTCTTTATATTAATTTAACGAACAAGATATAATGCGTTAATTAGTAAGGCTTCGAGGTGTTGATAGGTAGATTTTGTTACCTTAGAACAGAGCCACGCTAGCTGTTTCCCCTCTAAACTAAGCTAACCGGCTGCTGACAGTAACTTCAAATGTACCATGCAGACATGAGAGTGGTATCTATCTTCTCATCTAACTGAATAAGTGGATTCCCCAAATGTCAAAATATTCCTTAAATAAGTAAACAGGTTATTTACATCTACGGTATATCTTTTTAATTCAATTAGTCTAAAGCAAAATGTATCAAATCACTAGTATCTCCCTCTGCGTGTCTCTATCTGCTCTGACCAATGTTCTCTGACCTGACAGCACATTGAGGCTTGTTTATGTTCTGTCTGGGAAGCCAACACATCCTGCCCTGATTAGCTTTTAGTGTAGTGCTTATGAATAGCCGGTTAACCGCAGCATCCCCATGATGAATTACCTCCCGCTCCTCTTCCTCTGTCTCGCATTGGCCGCCCTCTGTTCCAGTTTGATGCAGTCCAATTAGCTTTATGGCCCGAGCGAACACACATTTATGTTTTCATGGTGAGATAAAGGTTGTAGGTGCACCTGTCTCTGCAGCACAGGGACCCCCTCCATCCCTCCCTCCACTCTGTCCTCATTCTCCCCTTCATTTTCACTCCTGTCATGTCACAGAAATAAGTCCCCTCTGTCCCTCCATATCTGCCTTTATCCTCTATCATTTCCTCTTCCTCTTCCTCTCATCAGTCTTTCCCTCCATCGCTCTTATCTCCCTCACAGGCTCCCACCCACCCACCTACTCCCTCCCTCCCTCTCTCTCTCACACCCCTGTACTCTGCAGTAAAAGCGTCCAGTCTGGTTTTTCAAAAGATTAAAACTCTCCCCTTTTCTCTCTCTCTCTCTCTATCTCTCCCTCCGCCTCCCACCTACCTCTCCATTGCTCTCTGAATGCTCAAGAGAAATCTCACACTGAATGTTTCCCTCGCAGAGGAGCAACAGAGGGGACGGCAAAACCTGTGTTTTAGCTCCTGTTGACCGTTACACGTGAATCTCAACACCTCCAAGCTGCCCAGGAAGGAGATTTAGGATTATTTTTTTTGTTTTCTGCGCATGCTAATCAAAGAGCCATGCTGGAGAGACTACAGTCTGCTTTGAAAACTGTGAAGGAGTCCAGACGTAATTATTTGCTCCACTTCTTGTTTCATGTTTACTAAAAAAAAAAAAAAAGGGGGGGGAGGGTAGTGGTTTGGTGCAGTGTTTCACTGTTTAGCTGTGTGCATGATGAGCTAGAGGTTATAAATCTGTTGTTGCACGCTAAAGTTTGCTCTGTCAGATGTTGACTCTGGCTGTATGAAAGTTAGATCCACATGTTCTAGATGTCTAGATAGTTGATGAAACTGATCGATATGCATTGTGGGTATTTTTTTTTACAGTTATACTGGATGATGCAGAGACAGCAACGTATGAAATTTAAGATATGTTTAACCCAGAAAGGCTTAAAGCAGCAAACGACATGATGTGGTGTATTAGAGCCATTAGTGAGCTCCACAGGCAGCAACATGAATGGATTTAACAGATAGCATTAGCAGTGCTGAGTTCAGCATTAACCACCCTGCACACACACACACACAAACACACGATCCTGCTTAAGATCAACATTGCTCTCTCCCCAGTCTCCGGCATGTACTGGGCATCTGCAGGCTGCTGTGTGGAGGTCTGCACTGGCTTGATGCATCTGGGCTGCAGAGGGGGGATTTTACGGTGGTGGAGAGGAGGGGGGGGGGCAGCTCCCACTCCTGAGCTGTGATCAGTGCCAGCGTCAGAGGCTGGCTGGCTGGCTGCTGGGCATACTGCAGTGGGATTACTCTGGACAGGAGAACATGGAGAGCCAGAGGAAAAGACACTACGATATAAAGCAGTCCATTTGGATGCATCTGTGTGTGTGTGTGTGTGTGTGTGTGTGTGTGTGTGTGTGCTGAGTACATCTGTCCCAATCCCTCTGCGTGAGTCACTGTGTATGTGGTGCACGATGGAGCTGTGTGCGTGTGTGAGCATGTGTATTCACGTGTTTGGCGACTGTTGATGTCGGGCCGATGTTTTATGCATGATAAGAAGACTATTTGCAAAGCTGCCTTGGCTTTGATTTGACCTGATTGCCGTTTCTGCCTGGGTCACCCAGATTAGGCCCAGATTGGAGATGCAGACTCTGGACTCTGAATTATAGGCCGGACCTTTTAGCATTTTAAATATGACATACACTTTATCTCAGATTCCTAGCAATTTTCATTTCACGGCGCTCCATAAGACAATTTAAACTTGCTATTTTTATCCTGGAGGGATGTAGACTGAGGGGGCGATGTACCTCAGCTGAATGAGAGTCTCAAAATGTTTACGCTGCCTGATGGGTTACATAAGGCCACTGGCAAGGCTCTAGAGGGGCCTGCTGTCACCAAAGCACAGCGTACCCTCACAGAGGGATCAGGGAGGGAGCAATAGGGGGTTTACTAAGATACAGAAAGAGGAACAGAAGATCAGAATTAGAAGTCAAAGCAGACAGAGACAATCCAGCTAAAAAGAAGAGATTAATGGAAGCAAATTTATTTTTAGGCTGCTCAATATTTTTCTCATCAACCTCAGACACCGACCAGAGTTAAGCTTAATTGTGAGTGATCTCCTCATACAGAAGATAAGACAAATTGAGTTCCTGTCTGATACATGCAGCTAATTGTCCTCGCTCACATTGTACACGCACTTCAACTCAGAGGTCAGTTGAGTCAACTTCACTCTCCCGTGTACAACAGCTTTCTAGGAGTGATATGTGGTGCGTTTGGGGTGGGAGATGACGGCCAGAGTTTTCCCACATGGAGGAGAAAGACATTTTGTTGTGCCAGCAGAAAGAACTAAATATTGCAGCGTGTGTTTTTGTTGTGTATGCTAGAGGCATACTAATGCAGATGGACTGCAAGTTTGTGGATCTTATAAGAGCCGAACGTAAGAGTCACAGACACTGTATAAACCGAAGTGTAAATATATAAAGTCTGTTGTTATGTGCAGTTTGACAGATTTGGGACGTAAAAATATTGCTGGAAAGCCTGTGTTTCCATCACAGTTTGTTCTTGAGCAGGAAGACAAATCATTGAACAGTGAAAAGCCGTTCCTGTTGTGTCAGCGGATGGAGATGATAGATGGGAAGATGAAGGGGGAGAGGAGAGTGTTTCAAGGAGACAGTAGGGGGGAGGTGTAAAGGAAGGCTTCTGTGGGAAGTAATTTACGAAGTACACCCTGCCAAAAACAATCCAAAGCTTAATTACGGCTTGTTTTAGGAATGCTGGCAAACCCAGCGGTGAAATAAATCTTCCTGCTTTTAAATTTATCTACATTTGACCCCACTTATTACTCACTGCCTTCAGTTAAAAGGAAAGTTTTGGGGCTGGATGGAGTTTCGTGTTCCAACTCAAGCGTGAACTACTCGACAACAAGCAACAAGTCATTTAAAGTAGTAGTGACTGTTTGATGTTTTCTGTCCTCTTCAGCTGCTTCACTTCTCCCTCACCGGTTTGTGACGGTACGTCGAGGCAGCCCGGCGGCCAAGAGCGGTCAGATCCGGCCCGGAGATCGATTAGAGGCCGTAGAGGGACGCTCGGTGGTGACCCTGCCTCATCGGGAGCTCGCTCAGATCCTTCGTCGAGCGGGAAACACGCTGCGCCTCACCATCGTCCCCCGTCCCAGCACCTGTAAGCATACACATGAATATCCAGGAAAAACACACACAAATATACTGCCTGGGTATTGACTCACAGTTCAATCATCATCTTTTTCAGATTCTTCTAGCCTTTCAGAAACCACTGAGTATGACCCCGGTCACAGAAGCAGAAAAGGTCAGAGGTCACGTCCAAAGGTGAGCGCCTGGACTTTTGCTGTAGCTCATCTTATCCACTGCCTGTCTGTGTATAATATTCCCTACTGTGATGATACTCAGTCCTCCCTCTCTGCTCTCTCTGCTCTCTCTGCTCTCGTCCCCCAGCGTGACTCCAGGTATTACAGCGTGGACCTGGATCGTGGCCCCTCAGGCTTCGGCTTCAGCCTCCGAGGGGGCAGCGAGTACAACATGGGCCTCTACGTCCTGGGACTGATGGAGGGGGGGCCGGCCTCACGGAGCCTAAAAATGCAGGTGTGTTGGCTGTGTGCATTTCACAATTTGTCTATATGTATACTACTCTTTTACTCTAATCTATTTATACCATATACTGTATGCATATCTGCATTATTTTCTGTATCGTCGTCTCAATCTTATTATTGTTATTTGCACTGCTGTGTGTGAGCATGGGCAGTCGTACTCAAACTTTTCTTTTGAATAATTCACAGCCAAACTTCCAACAGACATTTGATGAGGTCAGGGTTGATTAATGCCACACTAAATACTTCTAAATACAAACAATTATGTATTCTGCTCCTCTGTGTCTTTTGGTAAACTTTTCAGTTAAAGCAAAGACACTTAAAATCCTTGAAAATGTGGTTTGAAATCTCAAGTTTCTCTCAATAACATAAAATATTCATGAGAAATGATAAAAATTACGGTTTTGATAAACAAAAAAAAAGTAGGTATTATTGATAAAGAGTTTAAAGGAACAGTGAGTAATATTTCAGGGGATCTATTAGCAGAAATGGAATATAATATTCATAATTATGTTTTCATTAGTCTATAATATTATATTCCATCACCTATATTCCAGTTTCAGTATCACCGGAAATAAGAATCGTGTTTTCGTTAGCTTAGAATGAGCCGTTCATATCTACATAGGGAGCGGGTCCTCCTCACGGAGTTCATGTTCATGTTGTTCTGCCATGTTTCTACAGTAGCCCAGAATGGACAAACCAAACACTGGCTCTAGAGAGAGCTTTTCATGTTTTAAGTTACCTGAAGGTCACCGTAGTTCTCCGACTTGCTTGTGAAACTGCGTTAACGTGAGCCACAGAGTGTAAAACCGTGGTACCACCAGCCGCCGTCTGACTTCTGTTGCTCCTAAAGTAGTGTTATTATGGTGAGGATGGCCTCTGAGAGAGGCGAACGGCGTTACCACGGTTTTGCACTTGGCGGCTAACGTTACCGCAGTCTTGAAAAGGGAGGAGTGAGGGGAGGGGTACTCAGTAGGTTGCAATCTGGAAACACACCACTAGATGCCAAATCCTACACACTGCACCTTTAACACTAATCTTCTTCATCAGGACTGCGTGGATGTGGTTTGATCATATTTGACTGACAGTGAATAATCCTCCTAAGAGGGTGAAATTATATCTGCTAAACATCAACATGTTAGCATTGTAATTGTGAGAATGTGGCCATGCTAGCGTTAGCATTTAGTGCAGTCTCACAGAGCCGCTAGCAGCATATCTATAGACTAGTCTTGTTTCCATTTTATCCACAGTCAAGTAATGAAAGTAAGTAATCACAATACAGGAGGCCATTTTGAAGACAATTTGATTTGTCACAGTAGGAAAAGTACAGGTGTAAATAAATTCCATTTAGCTGCTTCAGTTTCAGGGTGATGGTATTATCCATGCTGGCTCACTGTCACACTGTCATGGACTACTAGGACAGAGCCATTGTTAATGTTACTAATAACACCTGTGTTTTTCCTGCCATGATAAGTCAAAAATATCTGCTGTATTTTCGTTACTGTGGCACATTTATATAGCAGAATATTCCGTTATTTTACTGAGGTAATAGATAGTGATATTTAAAGTAATGTCGTGGACGTTGTGTTTGTGGCTGCAGGTCAGTGATCAGCTTGTGGAGATCAACGGGGACAGTACAGCAGGAATGACCCACAGCCAGGCGGTGGAGCAGATCCGTAGAGGAGGCCACCGCATCCACCTGGTCCTCAAGAGAGGAAACGGCTACGTCCCCGACTATGGTGAGACACAGTGGGAGGATTTAGGAATATTTCAGGACTATCTTGTGTTTTCGGGGGAAATTGTAAGCATGAAAACATGTAAGATTTGAAACATAAGACTGAAAACTGTCTTTTGCATGTGATGCCTTTGTCTAGTGTGTGTTTCTTCTTCTTCTTTACCTGTGGGACTGGTTCTAACTAACATTTTCTACCCTTTTACTCTTTCTTTTTCTTTTGTGGTGTTTTCCACCTTTTAACCCATCCGATCCTTTTTGTTTTTAACATTCCCACACAACGTTTCTTCCACCTGTCTTGGTTTTCCTTTTCTTCCAAACATTTCTCTCCTTTCTGCTCCACTCCTTCCTCCATTTCTTTTTTCTCTCTCTCAGTGGAGCTCTCCAGTTTGTCTCTATGTATGACCAACTCCAAGCTAGGCGAGCCTTGCTTCTATGTCATTGGACGGACAGAGAATACGCGGTTGGTAATGGTTCCTGTTAGTTCTCCCATTTTCTGTCTCTCTACATTCCTCTACTCAGTCACCACTGCCGTCTTCACTTGTAGTGAAAGATACCTTACAGCCTGTGTGTTGGTCCTCCTGCTTATAAGATGATCATCTTAAATAATGGTGCAGACATTTACAATATTATACCGATTTCTTGCCCAATTCAGTTCCCCTCAAACCTACCTCTGAAACCACGCAATTTCTAAGCACACTGAAGTCTTTAACGAAGAAAATGGTGCAATTACATTCTTGTGGAGCACATTGATGATCAGATATGTGTCGTATTTCCATTGAAAGGTTATCTGAAGGTTGCACTAAAATAGAAAAGCAGCTGTCCTTACACAAGCTAATCTAATGCACTAACAAAAAGCATAAAACAAAAACACTTTCTGGATTTCAGAGCTCTTTAATAACAGATTACATAATGCTCTCTGCTCTTCCTCTCTTTTACCTGCCTACTCAGTCTGTTTTTTCCCTCTCTCTCCGTGTAATGTGTGTCCAGGCCGTGAGCACAGAATCGCCCCCCCCTCCCTCCTGCATCACCCCAAGGAGCAGGGTCTGGCTGCAGTAGACTCCACCGGGCGGAAGGGGCGCAGCTCCAAGCAGAAGAGGAGAAGCAGGTCTTCGGATGGACGCGAGAAGGAGAAAGGGACGGGAAGGAGCAGGAGAAGACGGGGCTCAGAGGGAGGAGGACGCTCGGGTTTACAGAGCCCCGTCTCCGAGCCGGGAGAGAGATCTCGGGAAGCCGGGGACAAGAGGAGGAGGAGGAGGAAAAAAGGGTCTCAGAGTTTACCCAGAGATGCCCTCAGGAATTATGACGACAGTGACACAGACAGAGGGACGACGAGGGGGAGGAAAAGGGAGAAGGAGAGAGGAAGGAGCAAAAGCAGAGGGAGGAAAAGTAGAAGTGAGGAGAGGGAGAGAGGGAGGAGCAAAAGCAGAGGGAGGAAAAGTAGAAGTGAGGAGAGGGAGAGAGGGAGGAGCAAAAGCAGGGAGAGGAAAAGTAGAAGTGAGGAGAGGGTGAGAGAGGCAGAGGTTGAGGAGCCTGAGGAGGTAGAGCAGGAGCAGGAGGTGCCCGCTGTTGAGGAAAAGGTGGAAGAAAGGGTGGTGGAGGAAGAGGAGGAGGAGGTGGAGGAGAGAGTGAGTTTAGAGAAAGACGAGAGTGAAGAGGATGTTATCTTACCCATTCCAAGTCCTGACCAAAAGCTTCCCAGACCCAAAGAAAACTGGGAAGTGGAGTACGATGAAAACTTGGACTTGGCAGCAGAGTACAGGGAACTGAGGAAAGAGCAAGAGATGGAGCAGGACAGGCCACGGGATGATTACAGGGAAAGTAGAGAGACGGAACTGAAAGACGACGATGCACAGAGCCAGCGTGTCGAGAGGCCTTTACCAAGCGTCGCTGTGATAGATCCGATGTCACAGAGAGAGCCCTTCTCCTTCCTCACCTCCACACTGTCCCTAGAGCAGCCGGGGGACGACGATGAGTCAGAGTCTGGAGGCAGCCAATCTGACGGCAGCATGTCCGCTGCTGCCAGCATCTCAGGCCTTTCTCTGGCCGCGACGGAAGCTGGCGGGCGCAGGGCCGAGGTGCTCCCGGGCCCTTGGCTCACACCCAGCCGGCAGAGGGTGGCTCAGGTCTCGGGGGAGGGGAACGGGCGTCCCGGCAGTCGGACAGGGCGGGGAGGAGGGAGAAGCGCTCTCTCTCGGCTTTTTAACAGGAAGTAGAGCAGCTGAATGATCCGATTCTATCAGTCTCACACTGTTAGACCTCGACTTCTGCAGCTTCCCACACTACCAACATTTTCTCTCAGTCACTTTGATATCTACAGTAGTATGAAGTCATATTCTTTGTGCCTTTTTACAGCTGACCTCTGGCTGATGTTAAATGTTCAATATTTGACTTGTAAATGACACCAACATGGTAAAGTAATTATGTCTGTTTTGCTGGTGAAACAACGGTAACATTGTCTTTTTTTTTTTTTTACCTCAGGCACCTCATTATGTTTCACTCCTCTTTTTACGTTTATTATAGATGTTTCCAGGACAACAAGGTATTTCAGACACCTTGGTTTAACCTACTTCCTATCTCTCACTCACTTCTCTGCACCTCTGTCTTCACGCCACTTCAGCAGAGCAATCCTCTCTGAATTGCCGCCCCCTACTGTACAAAGACTGCATAGACATTCACTTATACCTCATGAAGATACTGAGCAATAATAATGCAACTGTCCGAGACTATCAGCCATCCATTTCCATCCTGCGCCACGTCGATCTGGTATGAAAGGAAACAGTGTGTTTGTACAATATCCTCTTTGTCTTATGTGGACACTTGTAACCTTGTTCCATATAACTGAATATTTGATTGTGACAATGCAAATCCCTTTTGACAGCAGCAGGTGTGAAATCTATATTCTGTAAATATTTGTAGAGAAATAAATGACAGAACCTATTGTAAATACTACACTAACTGGAGCCAAGCCCTGATGTGTATTACTGTATTGTGATACATCATGATAAATCTAAATATATATATATATATATATATGAATATATGCAGTATATCTATATATTACATACAACAGCTACCCAGTCATATTATTGTGAGATGAGAAAATTTAAATTGGTATATAGCTTTCGTGATGGCTCAAAATGTAAACACAGACTATAAGAACTATATATTGTACCTGCCCTATTCATAAATGAATGTTTTGTAACATGCTGCTTGAGTGTGGATTAGGATGTCGTACCCTACTTCAAAAGTCAGCAAAAAGATGCCAAAAATATGCATCCGGTGTGCATATTTCCAGTACTGTTAATATTGTGTATGTGGGGTCAGAACAAAAACACTAGAGAGTGCTCTGTGCCCGTCGTGCCACGTACAGTTGCCTTGGTAACATAAACCACTTTATCCTAACCACTGGTTTTTCTTACTGTGAAAACCCCTCGCTCTGAGGTCTCTAATACAAGAGAGTAGGGCAGGACGTTTAGTCATTTCAGTCATGCCAAATAAAAAAGGCCCTTACTGTAAATCCACAATAACAATAATAATCATAAGCCTCTGCAGAATCTGAGCTCAGTGTCGCGTCTGAGATGGCAAAATAGCAGATCATTTTGTTTTGCTCTCTTTTGTTATGATAAGAAATACAGGCTGAATGGATACTGTGAGATGTTATTTTTCTATGAAATTATCTTTTTTGAAATACTCAGGTTTTCTGCTCTAGATAAGCCATTAGGAAGAAAAGCTACAAAGTGACTTCACACCATTTTTCATATTATTTAAATGTTAAAATCAATGTTGTGTTGATTCTTTATGGCAGCATTTGGAGACGCAGACTGTTACGGATGTTTGTTACCAGCCCATAATATATACTGTAAGTGAAGTCCTTCAAACCATAGAACTGAAATGAATTGCTCGGTGTTGTCCCTGCCCATGTGTTTGCATTGCTGTTCTGCCCAGAAATGGCAGCACAGTGACCAAACCAACCTACTGTACTCCCCAACCAATGACCATACAGAGTAGCTTGGTATAGCCTATATGTAAGACTTATTTTATAACGTTTGCTATAATGTTCTTTTTTTAGACATTTAATTTCCTAAAGGGGATTATATGGCCGAACTGTAAACACATTCTAATAAAACTGCAAATAAACTGCTGAACCAATTTCCTCAGTGGTCAAGCATGTCTTCCTTTTATTGCTTCCAGAAGAAAAAACACTAATGGACAGCAGATGGCAGCAAAATGATATGCTATACAGTATTTTTAGGAGAGATGGAGATGGGGTTTGATGTGATGAATGTGAGAAAGAGATGGATTTTTTAAGGATCCCATAAAATTGGCTGTATATTCAGAAATAGGGTGTGAAATTAAAGATTGTAAAAACCCTGTCCTTGGTTGAAAAATCGGATCATTTCCCCACAGATCAATTATTAAACCTGCTTTTTGCAAGAACATGTATTTTACATTGCACATGCACGCTCACCACTCAGTCTAATATTAGTCTCCTATACACTGTACAGCAGAGCAGCATCACCTGTGTGAGCCATTATATTATAGAGAGAGTGGGAGTGGGTGAATTTATAGCCAGTGTCTCACTTCACATATGAGCACTTAAGTACTGCCACTAAAAATAACATCGCTCCGAGGCCTGCCTTCCTCCCATGTTGTCCTAAGCCGCATCCTTCTGTTCATGTCAGCTCAGAGACGTCAAAAAGAAATACATCACCGCAGTAATAACAGCACTGATCAGCTGCTTCACTCACAGGATGGGAGTCAGGAGGAGATTCAATAAGTAGACCTATATAACTATTTAAACGACTTCAAATCAAGATCATAAATATACATTATAGAGATTTGTTGAATATGATACTTTAGCTGTTTTACACGCATTGCATTATTGTTTTCTACATGTGTGCTGTGATTTCAAGGCGCTCAACAGGGTTCCTGCAGTGTGCAAAGTTACAAACAACGATGCAAAATGACAATCTGACTGTACCTTCAAAATAAAATAAAATAAAAATAAAAACAAAAATAAAAATAAGAATAAGAATAAGAATAAAAATAAAAAATAAAAATAAAATAAAAAATAAATAAAATAAAAAAATAAAATGTCATTTTTATTCTTTACACTTGACCACAAGGTCTTTCCCCCCAATAATTTGGATGAATTTGTTCATTGTTGAATGAATGATGAATGATGAATATATGCTGAGAGGGTAATCACACTGACAAAAAACTATTCTTCTCTGTGTGAGACTCATTCATTCATAAACTCCTGTTAGCCCAGCTGGTAGGAAAATGTTTTGGAGATTGAAATTTGTGGGTTCAAATCCCACCTGGTTTCTCTGTATTTTACTTCTGTCAGCCCTCAGAGGACTTCATAAGGGTGTCTCTTATTGTGAAAAGCCTGTCTTGAATGAGCCGAAACAGTACATAATATCCTTTAGTATATTGTAATCCATTTATTTATTAACCTGACATCTGGCATGAACCCCCACAAATGTGGAGCAACCCCCTGAATTTGTACCTTAAATGAAAATTAAATGGTTTTTTTTAATAACAGTAACAGTGGTGTACTCAGGCTCACTGAGGGGCATGGGCAGCGGAAAAAAAAAAAGGCACCGGAGCGTAGAAAGTTTTCTAGCATGTAGGGCAGCCTATGATGCTGCATCACAGTTTCTCCACTGGAAGGTCACCCTAGAGGGCACATATTTTATCTACCACAGGGGGCCTCCAAGTGGGCAACCCCCCACCCTACAAATCCAACCAGTGCTGTGAGCAGCATGATTTAGGAAAAGTGGAAGGCGACACTCATTTTGGTTTATATATTGGTCATACTATGATTTGTTTGTTTGTTAGTTTTGTTTAACAATTGTATTGTAGACATGAATGGTGAAAGGTCTGAAAATCAGAAGTCATGATTTGTTTCTTAAACTTTTTTTTTTTTTTTTTTTTTA
>CAKALU010059743.1:5510-34822 GCA_916700995.1 Hozukius guyotensis | reverse complement strand
TTGTTGTTTTCCTGCGCAACAACTTGTGCTGCATAAATCCATAATTAATCGTTACTTTCTAGGCATCATGAGTTTAATCTAATCTCTTGTTGGATGTCAGATTAAGCAGCTAGAAATGAAAAAGCAGCTCCATCATATTATCGGTCAAATATTGTGTTCCTAAAATGAAGGAATAATGGTGATAAATAATCATGATCTTTTGGTCATAATCATGCAGCCCTAATAAATACATCAGCTAAATGCCTAAATAACATATGAGGAGACAGTGAGTGACCTCTGACCTTAGACTCTGTGTTCAGGATCAAAAGTCCATCCTGAAAGCCTCTGACAGCGAGGTGGTAAAAGGGTCGGTCACCGTGTCCGTTGGGCCACCACAGCTTCACCTGGCTGCTCTGGAGGAAGAAAAGAAAGCTCTCAGAACTTTTGCACAAGTGTTTAGAAACTCATTTTTTACTACTCAACATAATTCAGAGATACTACGGAGAGTCACAACACACTCATAAGAGTATACGGTTAAGTAAGACTGTTGCAACAACATACATTTTAACAGCCTTTTCAAAACAATTCACTGTACTGCGTCTGTGGAAGGCCCCTATTGACACAATTTCCAACTTCAAACTAAAAATCTAAAAACAGTTTGACCAGACTGCATCGAGTACCGTGTTGATGTGTAAGGTGAAGCTGTTCTTGGTCTTTCCTGGGAGAAACTGTGTCTGGAAGATCTGCACCGAGTCCAGCTCGGGTACAGAGAGCGAGATTTGGCCGTTTGTTGTCTGAACCGCATCAACGAGAAGCTCAACCTGGACTCTCCACTGAGAGAGGCTGAAATCTAGACAGACAATATAAGACATTATATAAGACAGAAAAACACATTTAATTACTCCACTCGGGTGAGAAAGTAAAGAGAAAATGGAAAGATGCAATAACTTTTAATTTATTCTGGAAATGTGACAAAGTATTTCTTAGTTATACGACTCTGGGAGGAAATATTTATACAAGATTTCTAAAGAAAGTTCCCATCTACGCTCAGCTGCCAGTTTATAAGGAACACCCTTATGTTTAACAATATTCCTTAGTCTTAGTGGTTTTACTCAACAAAAGGTTAAAGAATTAGATGAGACGTACCGTGTAGAGGAACAGATGAAACCTGGACGAGCTGCAGGACGTCAAACGCCTCCAGTCGGACTCCCTTCCACAGTCCCATCGTGGGGAACGACGGCCCCCAATCCCAACTGAAAGAGCTTTGCTCCTTCACCAAAAAAAACAGAGAAATTGAACTTTAGATTACTGTTGAAATGTGAGTGCACTTTAAGGTGTGAGACTTTGGTCTGCATGTATAGTTAATTTATTAAAATGCAAACATCAGAAAATGAGGAAGAAAGTGCTGGTTGGGGTGAGATGAAGGTCAGTGATTAGGACAGGCAAGTGTAAGAATAAAACTTCAAACAAAAAGATTCAAATATATTCTGCACAATGAAAAAATAGGTGCCTAAGTTAAAGGTGGATGTCCAAAATATTTTTTTGAAAAATCGAATAAATGAAATGTAAATACCATTTTTATTTACATATATCTATGAAGATTCTAATGTCTATTCAGTATGCTGATTTACTGGCTGTATTTTTCCAACATCCTAACCACGTGTGGCAAAATTTCTCTCTCAAACATAAATCTCTCACACTTTCTCCCTAAATTCACCATAAAGACAACTTTCAAATCAGATGGAGATCATCCTAATTTTTAGCATCAAATCCATCCTCGTCTCTATCTTATCTGCTTTGGAAAAAACAGGTTTTTAAATTGTTGGCTAAAAATGTTTGTTTTGACTGAGATTGTTTTACTTTCATATTTCCAGAGGTGGCAGGACTATGAAGGACGGAACCTGGTAAAACAAAAATTAAATAAATGACTCGATAGATAAATAAATGTCATTAAATGTAGCAAAAATAATATTGAAAATAAATGTAGCCATTAATTAATTGATAAAATGTGACATAAATTGATATTTCTGTTATAATGTGCTTCTTTTTTAATTTACCTTTGTATTAATTCCTGTATTTATTTACTCTTCTGTTTCATATCATATATCATGTATATATGACATATGATATAATATTATTTTTGCTGCATTTAATGACATATTTATCTATTTTTCAAGTCATTTATTCATATTTTTTTATTTTGGCAGGTTCTGTCCTCCATAGCAGGACGATGTACTTACTTTTCTGATGAAATTGACATGACATTCCCCCTTCTGGACATCTGGAGGACATTCAGGAGGAACTCTATAGGCGGAATGAGCTTTCCTCCGCTCAGACGCATAAACAACAGGAGACAACAAGCTGACTTTCAGCACATTATCCCCGTCCTTCAGCAAGTCTCTAACTGGGAAGTCCTACACAACAAAAACAAGAGGGTATTTGAAACAAATGATGCATTAAAGACAATGTGTACAGTGCATCGTGAACAGTGAACATACATATCTACGAAACATGTTGTCCGTCTTCCCGACGACGACTCCATTGAGCCAAATTGATGCTACAGTGTCAACGCCGTCAAACACAAGCAGCACCTCCTGTTTGTTCCTGTTAACACAGAGAATACACAGCTGAGTCAGGAACAGGGAGCAGAAAATGGTTTAAAAAATAATATAAATCATTATACTGACCTCAGCTGGGTAGAGGCAGTAAATGTGGTTGTGTATGTCCAGTTGTCAAAGGCAATCCACCGATAAGACACATCGTTGAACCTGAAATACGGGTCCTAAAAGAAAAGTATAAAAGGTTTTAGGAATACATTTTTTATATTTCTGATTTCAATCCTCTCTTAGTTTAAGCACTTTGTATTTTATACAGTCCAGTACATGGTTTTTATGGACACCTACCGCTGATACTGCAGCATTTGTTGACATTATCAATGTATAACACTGTACAATATCTCATATTTCACATTCCATGTGCAATTATGTCTGTCTACTACTATATTTTTACTAAGATATTGGTATATATTTTATGTTTTGCTTTTTTACTGTTTACTTATTATTATATCTTTTTTGTTTACTTACTATTTATTATATTTTATACTTTGCTGCTGTAACACTGCACCTGCTGTGGGACTAATAAAAGATTATATTATCTTATCTCTTGTTTTAATGCCAAAAAAGGGGCAGTAGCCAGGATTTAAAAAGGTCTAAATTCCAGGTCAACCCAACAAGGCCATTTTGGCCACACACCAAAAAGAGAAAGAAAAAAAGTCTCAAAAATGCATACATTATTTTAGCTTTTGCTGTACAATATTTGTCAAAAGGATAAAACACAATAAAGCCCAAGAGCGTATTTCAATTGTGGACCTTTGGGTGTGTGTTTGACTGTAGACACAATAAGCACATATTCAATACATGGTATCCGACCAATTCAATAATTAATACTGAGCTGCGATGATTAATTGATTAGTCGGCAACTATTCAATTAATCGCCAACTATTCAATTAATCGCCAACTATTTTCATAATCAATTAATCAGTTTGAGTAATTTTTTAAGAAAAAACTTCTCTGATTCCAGCTTCTTAAATGTGAATATTTTCTGGTTTCTTTACTCCTCTATGACAGTAAACTGAATATCTTTGAGTTGTGGACAAAACAAGACATTTGAGGACGTCATCTTGGGCTTTTGGGAAACACTGGTTGATATTTTTCACCATTTTCTGACATTTAATAGAGCAAACAACTAATTGATTAATCGATGGAAATAATCAACATATTAATCGACAATGAAAATAATCGTTAGTTGCAGCCTTAATTCTCAGCAATATATTAGGGGAAACTAATTGATTCTCTGCTCAGGCATAACTCAGAGCTACAATATCAGTTTCTCTCTTAAATATATCCAGACTGAACTGGAACGACTAATCGATTAGTTGTCAGCTATTGAATTAATCGCCAACTATTTTGATAATCGATTAATCGGTTTGAGTCATTTTCTAAGAAAATAAAAGAGTAAAAATTCTCTGATTCCAGCTTCTTAAATGTGAATATTTTCTGGTTTCTTTACTCCTCTATGACAGTAAACTGAATATCTTTCAGTTGTGGACAAAACAAGACATTTGAGGACGTCATCTTGGGCTTTGAGAAACACTGATACACATTTTTCACCATTTTATAACATCCTAAGCAGTTGTGGCAAGATTTCACTCTCAAACATAAAGCCCTTTGTCCCTAAATTCCCTATAAAGTCACCTTTCAAAGCAGATGGAGATCATCCTAATTTTTTTAGCATCAAAACCATCCTCTTCTCTACCTTATCTGCTTTGGAAAAAACAAGTTTTTAAATTGATGGATAAAATGTAGCCATTAATTAACTCATAAAATGTGACATAAATTAGTATTTCTGTTTTAATTTGCTTTTTTATTTATTTACCTTTGTATCCCTTTTATTTATTTATGTATTAATTTCTTATTATTTTTTAAATGTATTTATTTATTTTTGCATTTATTTCTTATTAATTTTTAAATGTATTTATTTATTTTTGCATTTATTTCTTATTAATTTTTAAATGCATTTATTTATTTTTGCATGTATTTTTTGCATGTATTTTTTATTTCTGTCATACCAAACAACTAATCGATAATCAAGAAAATAATGAACAAATTAATCGAAAATAAAAATAATCTTTCGTTGCAGCCCTAAATTAATACATGAATCAGTACTATATACAGCATACTTCTCTTGTTTCTGGCTTTCAGAGAGAGTAGCTCATGTTCAAAAATAACATTATTAATTAAGGTGGTGTTCCCTTTAAGTAAAAGATCTGAGTGCTTCTGTACTTCACTGAAATATAGAGAAGTATACAGCACCATAAAGTAAAGTACCTCAAAATTGTCCTTAAGTACAGTATTTGATTCCACCATAGAAGTGAAAATGTCACTGGAGCAGGAGTCACAATATGTTGTATTTACAGAATAAAATAGAATAAATAGACATTGAAAACATGAATGTATAGTTATATATCCTGATATAAAGTCATATATTGACCTACCTGGATGTCTCCCTGTAGCTGTAGAGCTGAATGAACACATCCAGGTGAATGTATAGTTATATATCCTCATATAAAGTAATATATAGACCTACCTGGATGTCTCCCTGTAGCTGTAGAGATGAATGAACATTATATATCCTCATATAAAGTAAAGTATTGACCTACCTGGATGTCTCCCTGTAGCTGTAGAGCTGAATGAACATTATATATCTTCATATAAGTAAAGTATTGACCTACCTGGATGTCTCCCTGTAGCTGTAGAGCTGAATGAACACATCCGGGCACTTCAGCAGGCAGCAACACTGAACCGTTGGAGTTTGACAGACTCCATTTACCGTTCAGACTCACAGTTACTGAACTAAATACCGATAAAAGACCCCAAAACAAACACAATAAAACACTAACACAGTTCCTCCACAGAGTCATAGCTCTTAGTTTGTTGTTTCTGGCATGGTAAGTCACGGAAATACTCTTCAAAAGTGAACTATTTTAGTTTTGTTGTTGTTTTTCTGAACAGGCTCTTCCTGGTTCGTGACGTCACCCACCTCGTGACAGTCCGGTGACGGGAGTATTGCCGCGAAAAGGTTTTAAATTATTTTTTTTAAATGTTTGTAAAAGATTTTTCTGAGCTTTAATAAAATCATGCACACTTTTACAGTATTTTTAAATATATATATTGCTTTTTATATTTAAAACAACGCTCATGTACATTTAAATAAAGTTGGATGAATTTGAATTAGAGTTATATAAGAAGTGGTCGTGTCTAGAAGATAACCTGCAAATTGTGAAAACGGATCTGAAATCTACAAAACATCGCGAGACTCGACGAACTATTCGGTATCATCACCTAACCATAACATCTCGCGAGAGTTTCCCCAACTCGGTGGATCCCTTTCTGAAATGCCCCTGTAAAGTGTGTTCAGTTCAGATAAGTGGTGTAAAATGTGAAGTGCTAACTCTCAAAGAAAGATAAGATTAAATAGTGTAGTGTATTTGTACTGTTGTAATCATCTTTTTTGAACATTTTTTAAACTTAAAGAGCATAATACGGCCTATTGTGAGAAACACCATATTTAATCACCATGGATATATACTGTATATAAATATATATATATATAAATATATACTGTGTATATATATATATACACAGTATATATATACTGTACATATAAACAGTATATGACTAAAAATGTGATTTTGCTGTGACTTCAAAGACATTAGCATCAGTCTCCAACTCTCAAGAATTGACATTTTGTATCAAACAAATGTTTACATTAGGACTGTCAATCGATTCAAATATTTAACAGCAATTAATTGCATGATTGTCCATAGTTAACTGCATTAATCACACATTTTATCTGATCAAAATGTACCTTAAAGGGACAACATGGGAGTGGACAACTATGCTGCTTCATGTAAATGTATGTATATATTTATTATTGTAAATCAATTAACACAAAACAATGACTGATATTGTCCAGAAACCCTCACAGGTACTGCATTTAGCATAAAAAATATGCTCAAATCATAACATGGCAAACTGCAGCCCAACAGGCAACAACAGTTGTCAGTGTGTCAGTGTGCTGACTTGACTATGACTTGCCCCAAACTGCATGTGATTATCATAAAGTGGGCATGTCTGTAAAGGGGAGACTGATGGGTACCCATAGAACCCATTTTCATTCACATATCTGGAGGTCAGAGGATTCCTTAGGAATCCTTTCTTGTTTCATATGATACCAGTTTCTTCACTCTAGCTCTAAAACTGAGCCCGCTACAACCTAAAAATTGCAAGTTGCGTTAATGTGTTAAAGAAATTAGTGGCGTTAAAACAAATTTGCCTTAACATGTTATCTTGTTAACTTTGACAGCACTAGTTTATATATTTACTTTAAATGGAAAAAAACAAACAAAAAGACAACACCCTGATGCGTTTTATGGTTTTAAGTAACTTTATTGAAGGGAAACTAAAAAAGAAACAGAGCCACAAGTTGATTATCAACCATTAGCTTTGCGTCAATATTTTAGGGCTACAAGAAGACAGTGTTCGAGTGGGCATAAAACTAATAGCTCATCTACTGGCTTCTAAATAACAAAAAAGAAATAGAAAGCCTTTGAGGGGAACCACATTTTTCCAACTGTTCAGCCTTACAATCCACTTAAATTTGCAGAAACAGATATAATAGCCTACCTTTATTAACATGCATAAAATACAACATTTAAGTTCTTATATTTTGTTTCCTTAACATTGATATATACTGCTGTGCTTCTCTGTACACACACTTTGATAGTGGAATAAGATACACTTCTTTCCTCAGGTAATAGAGTCCTATACTAAAGATCAGAAGAACATACTGACATCACACCAGTCCAGAAGGCAGATACAGGAGCCACTAACCAGTTTCCCAAATAGTTCAGATCTGATTTTACCAAATAAAATGCAGCAGAGTTTTTACCAATTTGAAACTTTAAAATTCAGAATTTACAGGTATGGCGAAAAGACAGGCTTCTCTATAAGTGCTTTGAGAAATCCGGCTTTAATTAAATATCAACCACAGAGGATCCAGCCAGCGAACCAACTGGATCATCATGAGGCTGATAGTGTTCAGGAGACCAGTCGCATCAGATTCTACTAAGTGTGTGCAGAGTAAATGACTAACATCACCAACTCTTTCTGGTGCATGCTCAAGCCGAGTGTTCAGAACCATGGTGATTTATTTATTTTTTATTTATTTTTTTTTAAAACTCCGCACAAAAATGGGAGTTGAAACTTCACAGAAACTGGCACGTGTCCTAGAGAGAGAAAACACTATCTTCTTATGAGCGCGCAGGTGGAAAAAGGAGGGGGTAAAATGCTCTGATTAACCAAAAAAAAAAAAAAAAAAGAAGAAAAAAGAAAAGTGAAAAAGAAAAACAGAATCCCGTATTTTTTTTTTTTTGTTTGAACCAGCAACAACATTTTCCACCAGCTTTCCAAACGACGGCATCACATGGCGTATTTTTGTGTCCAGTCTTTTGCCATTTTGGTGTATCTGAAAAGAGAAAAAAGGACAATAATTAACTCAAGCAAACACATCACGTTTGGCATAAAAAAGGTTGATAACTACTAATATTTGCACACTCGCTTTTTATTCAAGATTCATTAAAGCACATGCACTTTAGCATATTGCTTTTTAAACAACAGGGAAAGCCAAGTTGGCGTCCTAACAAAATATGTCAGTAAATTAGGCTTGCCGCTTTAGTCGGTGTTAAGGCATACAATTAATTTACTAGTGTATCAGTACCGTATTATCAATGCATAGTCGGACGACGAACACTAAAAACTGAGAGTGAAACGTACGGAGTCTCAGCACAGAGCGAGAGAGAGAGAGTTGACAGACAAGATGGCAGAGGATTTGGTGACAAAGCGAAAAGCAAAAGCGCCTATTTGGCAATATTTCAGATTCAAACCCAATGCAAATAGGGAACCATCATGTTAATGAGGCAATCGCCGTGCGGAGAGGATGGGGCGAAAACTCAACCGGAGGCCGGACACACAGCCATCCAGTTAAAGACCAAAGTAAGCGCTCTACAGATATTGAGCGTCATCTTTCCTTGTATAATGTCCGGTGTAATTTGGTAACACCGGTGTTGTCACAAGTTTATTAAGCGGTGGGAAAATGTCCTCACCATGACATCCCTACAGTACATGCATAAAAATAATACTTCTTAATTTGAAACAGTGAAATATTCCTTTGACAAGTAAGGATACAAAATGTTTTGCAACACCAAACCATTTCATGCTGGAGTTAGTGGCTACGTTTACATGCACAGAAAAGTCTCTGCTACAACACTGTTACAATAAGCAATAATTAAAAAGGTATAATGTGCAACATTTTCCTAAAAAAACAAATGTATATAGACTCGTACAAAAGAAGAAGATTTGGATCTAGGCTCATTTGTAAAAAGGTAAATGAGACTTTTTAGACGTATATAAAAATCAACAAAGTGCCAGTTTAGATTCCAATCATAGCCAAGAACGTCCTGTGAATGAGACAGGTTTTCCTTTTATTTATTTAAATTTTATTATTGACTGGAACACTTTTATATTAGTTTTTTATTTATTTATTAATTCTGACTTTTATTTCCTGCAATGTAAAGGTCTACCTGCTTCCATCTACCAACCTTTTCTTAAATAAATGAATGACAAAAAAACAAACAGCATATCATTCTTGCCATTTATCAAAACATTCATGGTTAGATTGATTTCATTCTAGGAAGCCACTGGTGTCTGTATTTTCAGAAAATGAGCTTGCAAAGACTCATTGGACATACAAAGACATTTTCTTAAATGTTATATTTCATTGCATGGTGATGCAGCTGTCAGCACAGACTGTTGAAAACACTACTTTTGGTGTGTTGACACTTGAGGGTGCATAATCTGCTCAAACAGCAACCATTTTATACAAAATAAACTGGTATTATCCTTATCGTTTGTCTGCTAAGCTTCAGTTTCAGACATCATAGCTCATGAATGCAGTTCTTTTTGGCAGCCAACTGTCGGCGTGTCCTCGAATGCACCACCAAGAACATTTTTCAGAACAGTCTCTGCTGACAAACTGCCTCACCACGCAACAATAACTGTGAAAAATACAAGGCAACCCATTATTAAATGTGACGGATCACCATCGCAAGTCTCTTCACGTTGATTTTCCAATCGTACTAAAAGGGGTGTGATGTGGTACACGTTGGAAAATGGTCAGCATTATGTAAATAATATGAATAATTTGTACTGTGCGGTCTATTAAGATGATTGTCTAACTGAAACACCTTAAAGTGGCAATCCTTAAGATTTCAGTCCTGGTTGATTTAGAATTACTATTTGAGCGAAAACAATTGAATTGTGCTCAGAGTTGAGCAGTCTGGAGTCTTTTTGTTGACACATGAGCATAGAAACAGAATAAAACAAATCTATTAGTCTATGTACATGAGATTTAAGCTTTCAGAATTGTGGGCATAGATCCAGTTTTTCTGTGTATGCAATGGAGAAAAACTGCAATTAAATACTTTCAGCAGTGGGCCATAGGCTCAATCACCATTGTGTTACCTTATTTGGCATTAGATAGCGACTTAAACATATATTTAAATAAAAATCTTTGAGATTGCCACTTTAAGGCCCTGACACACCAGGCCGGTTGGTCAATGACCTAGTATGCCTGTGATGGAGGCTTTTCAGCCAATTCAGCAAGTGGAATCAGCCGCGGAGCATGACGGTGAGAGAGATCACTCCGATGAGCAAGCAAACGGCTAAAGTCAAGACGGCACCCACAGAAGGCTCTTCTCATTTTTCATCTTCATCTCATCTGATCATTCCAATACACAGATATTTTCACAACGACATGGCCATCTGGATTGAAGCTAATGGTTGGCAAACGCCGCTTTTTTTCCCATGTATGTATTACAACAGCTTGTATATGCGCCGTCCTCAGACTTCCTGTTTCTGGTTTTGAATAACAAATACAGACTACCGCAAGTTGGCTGTAGTCTTTGTGGTGTGTTCTGGTGCAACTTGTTGGCAAAGACACAGGCGACGCAACAGTCTGCCTTCGTTGCTGCTAGTTTTTTTATGTCGGTTTTGTGTGTCTGGACCTTTAAAAACAAGCCCCGTTTTGTTTTTACTCCCGTATCAGTGAGGACATACTTATTGGAGTATATTTTCATGCAACAGTAAACGTTGTATAATCACAGTTATGTCATGTGAGACCAGAGCATCACAAACACAACAGACCAAACCCATAACACCAGCCAAGATGCAGCACTGGCTTTTGATCTTACCCTAAAGCATGGCATACTTGGCTGTCCACTCCTGAGCTAGTTTATTGTACCTGACAGAGTGAAACTAGGTTACATACTACACTCAGGTGATGATCTCATTTCAACCAACTAGGCGTCTGAAGGTCGTGCTTATCGTGGATAACATATCATAAAATACACAAATCATTTGCCAGTTTAGTAGGTACACCCAGCTAAGTTTTGTCTGAGTGTTTCAGGGAGGTGTTGATCCAACTTCTTGGTCATTTTGGATGCTGCAGTTTGTGGTGCTGTTAAATTATGCTGCATTATGCGGACAGCTGTTTCTATTATGTTGTCCATCCCCTTTTATATCAATGAGGGTAGGCTTAATACTAGAAACACCTCTCTGTATGATGCAATACAATCTAACAGCACCACAAACTGATGATACAGGACTGTTGTATCAGCCCCGGGTCAAACTAGACGCATGAGAAGCGCGTGGCGGCTACCTCGCTGAACTGATGCTTTGCTCACGCATGTGGTGTCTACACCGACAGTGATGCTGCTAATAGGCGGCTACTGTCAGCACTTTCCTTCTACATAGAGTTCACCTTTCATAATGGCCATTTCATTTAAATATAAATGCCATTTATATTTATTTTAGACCGAAAAAGTTTAAGAAGCGTGTGCTTACTAGTAAATAATAATAATAATACACGATTAAACGCCGGTGCTCTTTTAATTTATGTAGCCGTACAAGTGACTGCATTTTCCACAACACTGTCCTGCAAATATTTCAGAATAAAAGCCTTGTGTTAACAAATGAAGGAATTCTGTCCACAGGGAAAAAAGGGGCTTTGTGGGGGCTTTTAGTGAAACGGAAAGAAGAAGTGTTGAGTTAAAAATATTAACTTTTTTTCATGTCTACATCTGTAGAATATGTCACAATAATGCTAGTATGATGACAATATACGATCAAAAGATCATTTTCACTGTCCGTGCGCGGAAAAAAATTAATGAGACCTCGAATCTCTAGAAGAAACGCGGCTGATGCAGCCGAGCCGTGTTGCTCACGCGCCCTGGCCATTAGACTGCATTCGTTTTAGCTAGGTGTACCTAATAAACTGGCAGCTGAGTGTGGATTGCAGAGCTTTGTTCATCTTATGGGAAAAAATAGGTAGTTTCATATTTAGAGAACAGTTAAAAACACATATATAGAATATATACACTCACCTCGAACTATCTGTTTTGTAGATTCGTGCGATCTCTGGCACTAGTGGGTCATCAGGGTTCGGGTCACATAGGAGTGAGCAAATGGAGAGAAGAACTACAAGAAACAGAATATATATATTCATACACATGTCAACCAATATTTCAAATGAGCAAATTAAATGACAAACACACATTTTAACTCATCTGCAAGTCATTTAGCCTCATTTCCGGGACACAGAGAAACGTAGATTGAATGTGTGACATATATAATGTCTACAATGGAGAGATTAACACATGACACTGTATATTGGTCACAGTAATTTTGAAATGTGTCAACAAAACATGTTTAGCACAAACATCAAATCTGGTAAATTTAGAATAATATATAAAAAATATTTGTGGCCAAAATTACATACATATTTTACAGTTTAAATGCGGTCACCTTCCATATTTTTTGGCAGGTGAACCTTATTGATTAGCTCATCGAATACTTGACAAGAATTTGGCAGTTTTGAGGGTGAACATCACAGACTCTGATGTCGTCTTCTAATAAGACAAGATTGATGTCAAGTACATCATGTTCCTTAACGACGGTTCATACCTTTAGAAATAGTAAGTGCAGGAGACCACTGTGATCTGAGAATATCCAGACAGATACTGCCGTTACTGTTTATATTTGGGTGGTAAATTCTTGTTGTAAATGCAACCTGGAAAAGAAATGAAAACAGAAAATGAGGACAAGTAAAATAAGGCTGCGTCACATATCAGGTCAATGTTGCCCAATTCAAATTCCCCAAACACAAGGCAGTGACGCGCGGCATGACTTGACGTGTGGCATGACTATCAACGACTGGAAAGACAGGTATAACTTCATGAGGGTTGACAACAATGAAAATGTGTTTATGACGCCAAACTGCTGGGCTCGGTTTCATTTCAGAAAACATGCTATTGTTGTTTCTCTGTAAGTTATATGAAAATAGGAGTTTTAACACATATATAATGTTTGACCCCAGTTACTGACAGTGAATAGATTATGTGAATACATTATTTGTTACAAACAAGACTTGTGTCTGTTGCAAGAGGGGCACAGCAGCTAGGTGTTTGATACATAAATGGCAATATAACTTTAACTATTGTTAGTGTATCAAAGCAAGGAAAAAGGGGAAACTTGGTTCGGGTATGATTCAGCTTACCTTGGGTGGTTTGAAGGGGTAGTCTGTTGGAAAATGAATTGTCAAGAAGAAAACACCTCCCTGATATGGACTGTCACTCTGAAAGCAAGGATGACATTTCAAATTTCAGTAAAGAATAATCTAAAAAGCTCCTGTCCACGGCTTCCCATTATCAAGTCAAATTTAAACCTTTATCGCATGAATACATTTAAAGCAGCCAGAGACAACCTCAGTGACAAATTCCAACATCACGTTTGCTTTAAAGTACAAAGAGAGCAACAATTATGTCATAAAATGATCTACTTACAGGTCCCATGATTGTGGCTTGCCAGTGAAACACTGCAGAGAACAGAAAGTAAAATGTTAGGAAGCAGGCAAAGCACACTGGTATGTGATCTGACGGGAACTGGGATTCTAAACTGTCTTCCCAGCAACACCATTTCCCTTTATAGAACATTTTCATACACTATACTGTTTTATAGGGGTGAAAAAATAAATTAAAAAAATTGATGCAGCAAATTTGTAAGTCAAATATTAATCTTTTATTATACAAACTATTAACCTCTTAACAATCCGACGCTGTTCTGTCTTTCAAAGGTTGTAGCTAGAGTGAGGATACTGGTATGTGAAACAAAAAAAACCTAAGGTATCAATTGGTAGCTGGTCGAGAAGAACGCCAAATAATGCTCCAAAGCTACACTAAATTTTGGTGAGGAAAAACTGGCCATTTTCAAAGGGGTCCCTTGACCTCAAGATATGTGTATGAAAACTCTGAAATGAACAGACTGAAATCTGTATCTTATTAGATAAAACAGAAGTTGACAAACTGCATAATTTGCGGTTGAAAAAAAGGTAATAAATTGCAATATATCTTATCGCAAAATGTTTAAAATCGCAATAAGATTGTATTGTGATAACATATCGTGGAGCCATTAGCATTAGTTTTACTCTATGGTCCATCACTCTATTTCATGGTGGAGGTATTCATGACTAATATAACCAATTTTCAGCACTATAAAAGCTCAGATGAATGTATGTAGAGTTCATTTAAACATGCAATATAATTTCTCTTAAATTCAAATACTCTGGAAAGCTCATTCAGTTTTGCATTTAATTGTTCTGCTGTTTCCTCCTCCTCCTCCAAACTATCGATTAAACGGTTAGAAGGTCGACTGAAAATGAATCAGCAACTATTTTGACAACTGACTAATTGTTTTGCGTAATTTTTAAAAACAAAAATAATGTTGTCCAGCTTCTCAAATGTGAAGATGTGATGTTTTTTCTTTGTCTTACATGATGGTAAACTGAATATTTTGGGTGTTCTTGGGACAGAAAACAAGACAGTCATAACATTCATTTTTCACTATTTTCTCGTATTTTGTAGGCAAAATGATTTGCTTTAAAAAACAAATAAATAAAATCGACTCTTACTGTCATCGCCCACTGGGCCGGCTGAGCACTGTGCTGGAGGGTCACGAGCCAGGTCGTTAAGCTCCTGTAATGAAAAGAAGTTTAGGACAATAATTGATTAGGCTAATCTTCACAGACAAAACAATGAAGGAGATGTCACCTGAAATCAATGTGTACGACTGAAGAAGCACGTAACATCCTGGGGTATAAATGGCACAACAACTGAGATGCTTCATGAGAAGATGCTTCATTTATTTCACAACACCCTCCAGGCCGGTGTTGTTATTATCTCCTGCCACTCTCTCCACCAAGTTCAACTCTGCACCAGCTCAGGGAAAGAAAAGGGCCCCAAGGACACCTCAGCACATTATATATACTACTACAGCCTCTACTGTTAATTTTAGGTCTACTTCAGAGAGTGGTGTGGAGGCCTCTCTCTTGCCCCACCCCGGCATACTGACACGCACCACTTCACAACTAAGTTTATGGATTTCCTTGGAAAGAAGATCCCAGGAAACTGGTGAAGAAATCCAGCCACGATTGGAACACTTCAAGGTGTCAAGTCTACTCCAACTACTCCTGTTGCTGCCAGAAACACACCCTGTTGATTTGATGTGCACTGGCACCGAACAAACACACATACCAAGTCAGTGTATCATGAACACGACTCTCTGACGGCTAACACAGATCCACTGAGTGATATGAGTCATGAGTTCTGGTAACACACCGAGTATCATCTATTACAACATGTTTAAACGATTAGCCAAGTCATACACACATACAACGTGAGTGAGGCTTCAGTACAAAGCTAGATACTATAACCTATAATCAATCAAATGAGTGTGTTTGTGTAAAAGTATATAAAGTGTTGGGCAATTCATGAGGCCTCGTTTTATAACCGTCAACTCACTTCGACGAACACACTGAACCTGGAACCGAAAGTACTCGTGTTAGCTAGCTTAGCATAGCTTAGCTGTATGCCGACCAGACGTTTAGCTAGCTGTTAGCCGTGTATGCCATGAACACTGATTCACTCAACCCTTAAGTCAAGTAAAGTCAAGTCAAATTTATTTCTATAGCACATTTAAACAACATGAGCTGACCAAAGTGCTTTACAGACATAGTGCAGAATAAAAACAGGTCAACAGAGCAGACAACAAAAACTCACACATATCCACTGACAGAGACCAAGATACAAATCCATGAGTAAAAGATATATGTTATAATGAGCTTTATAAAAGGCCAATGAGTAATCAAGTACATTCAAAAGCCAAAGAGAAGAGATGTGAGGTCTTGAGCTGTGCTTTGAAAGACTCTGTAGTAGGAGCAGATCTGATGTGGAGAGGCAGTTTGTTCCACAGACTATAAGGCCAATAATTCAACTGTGTAATACTCTGGTATTAATACTACACTTATACTGTATATTTCAAGAAATATGCTTATTTAATTCTTATTCATATTATTCTTGCATTTATATTTAACACACTTAATAGATCCTACTTATCAGCATTTTTTTTAAATTATTTTTTTATTCACTTATTTACACTGTGGATTGTATGTGTCTGATGGACATATTTGTACATATTTCTTATTGTATTATTTATCTATATGACTTCTTTCTGTTATATATTGTATGTGTCTGATGTACATATTTCTTATATTTCTTATCGTATTATTTATTTATATGACTTCTTAGTATTATACGAGTTTCACGAATTGTGGTGAGGCAGTTTGTTCCACAGACTATAGGGCCAGCAACCAATTAACACACCAAAATGTACACATAAACTTAAACACTTGTTTCACTGCCATGTTACACAGGATACAACACAGATAACGGTAACGTGGGAGGCTAGCAAGCAAGCTAATACCACTAGCTAGCTAGTTAGCTTGTTAGCATGCTAGTTAGCTGACGTTATCTCACCTTGTTGATCCTTTTCAGAGCCATCCTCTTTCGATGTTCGCTTCTTCGACGTCAAGGTGTTCGTGATATGCCAGGATGAATCCGCTCTCTGTTATAAATAACTGACGCTCGACGGCCTTTTCTCTCTCTCAAGCTAGCGCAGTCAGCTAGCCTAGTTAGCTTAGCGAGCTAACACTACGTATGCGCGGAGAGTTGGTAACAAAGATCAGCCGGTCGATGTTTAACTGATGTTTAAACTAACTGTTCTTCGATTAAACTTCACTTCCTCTCCGTAGTTTCGACGCCGTTTTATTGTATTATTCGTGTCCCCGGTTGAGGCTGGATAAGTGCGTGGTGCCCGGTTGAAGTAACCCCGGACGACAGTGTCTGCTTTCGGTCGCTGCCGTTAGTCAACTAGCGGCTGTTCTGATGTAGCTGGAGCTTTATGATGAGAGGAGGAGAGGAGGGCCAGATGGCTGCTGAGTGACGGGACCCGGATGTAGAGGCAGGTTGGTTACAAGCTGCTGGAATAAAACACACAACATGATGTCAGTGTGTTTAATTAAAATAAATAAAATAAAATAAAAATAAATAAAATAAAACAACAAGATGCAGACAGGACGTGTCAGTGTTTGATTAAAATAAAATGAAATAAAATAAAACAACAAGATGCAAACAGGACGTGTCAGTGTTTAATAAAAATAAAAATAAAATAAAATAAGACAAAACAAAACAAAAAAACAAATAAATATAAAATAAAATAAAATAAAATAATTTACGATTTGGTCTGAGGGTAATTATAACATTTTAGAGACAAAATGATTGATTAAATAAAAAAAAAATTAAAAAAATAAAATAAAATTAGGACGCGTTTTTATTGTTATGTACTGATGAAAATTTAGCCACATATTCATAACTCAAAATATATATTGTGCCATGACTTTTACTACCTTTGTAATATTAGTTATATGTCAAATAATTGGAACATATAGTAAACACATTACAGTGTTTAATTAAAATATAATAAAATAAAACAAAACAAAACAAAATAGAATTAGGATGCGTTTTTATTATGTACAGATAAAAATGTAGCCAGATATTCATAACTTCACAAATATAGTGTGCCATGACTTTTACTATCTTTGTTATATTAGTTATATGTCAAATTATTGTAATATATACTAAACACATGACACTGTTTATTAAAATAGAACAAAACAAAACAAAATAAAATTGGGACATGTTTTCATTATGTACACGTAATCATAAATTCAAAAATATAGTGTGTATATTTATCGTGTGTGTATTTAAGAAAATACAGTGGTGGAATGTAACTAAGTATAATTATTCAAGCACTGTATAAATTTGAGGTACTTGTACTTTACTTGAGTATTTGCTTTTCATGGGTTAGGGTTATAAATGCATTATAAAAATATTATAATGTATTACAATAATGGGAATTATAATACACTATGATCCTTGCAACAAAAAAATGTTAAGTATTATAATACTTGACCATATAAGTAATTATAAAATGCTTTATAATGTGTTCTGATTATTGTTAGAAATTATTAAGAATATTTATATATTTTTATTTAAATAAATACATAAATAAATAAATAATTAAATAAATTAAATTAGGATGTTTTTATTGTTATGTGCAGATGGAAATTCAGCAACATTGTCAGAACTTCAAAAATATTGTGTGTGGTGGTGGAATGTAACTAAGTATATTTATTCAAGTACTGTAGTTAAGTACAAATTTGAGGTACTTGTACTTTAATTGAGTATTTGCATTTCATGGGTTAGGGTTAGAAATGCATTATAAAAATATTATAATGTATTACAATAATTTGAATTATAATACACTATGATGCTTGCAACAAAAAAAATGTTAGAGTGACCAGCAATTATGAGTATATTATAATACTTGACCATATAAGTCATTATAAAATGCTTTATATTGTATTCTGATTATTGTTGTAAATTATTATGAATATTTATATGATTATAACGCATTATAGATGTGTTTATAATGCATTATAGACACAGGCTTCATAGAAAGTGTTACCGAAAATCCTTTGTACGTTACTAGCTGTGTGTTAGGGATTGCCAAAAAAAATTAATAATAATCAATAATAAGTTTAGCAAAGACTTGTTTTAAGAAAATGGCCTACAACAAGTATAACATATAATAACATTTCTAGCATTTTATGATGGTTATACTTTACTGCAGATGTGTGTGAAATAATACAGTGATGCAGAATACTTTATTATCTCTGAATCAACATATCAGACAAAAACTTCACGGCTACAGAAGTAATATTCTGTGTAGACTTCACAAATCTGGCACACAATGTCAGCCTCCCTGTGCATCTGTCATGAATTTATTCATATAGAAACTACAGTAAAATAAAAATTAAAAAAGTACATGGTCACAGCAGTAATTTAATACTGGGAGACAGAGAACCTTTGCAGTACAAAAGGCTGATTCATGAGTAACAAAGACAAATGCTGAAGCTTTTCCTTCCTTGTCACATTGCTTTCACAAAAATGCAAAACATAAGAACAACGAGGAAACTAGGGCTGCAACTAATGTTTATTTTCATTTTTAATTAATCTGCCAGTTGTTTTCTAGATTAATTGATTAATCGTTTGGTCTATAAAATGTCAGAAAATAGTGACCATCCCAGTCCAAGGGGATGTCTTTAAATGTTAACCAAAGATATTCAGTTTAATATGATATAAAACAGGAAATCTTCTTTTTTGAGAGGCTGAAAACAGAATTTCTGCATAAAAATGTACTTCAACGATTAATCGATTAGCAAAATAGTTGGTGATTGTTTTTCTGTCGATCAACTAATCGATTAGACGTCTAATCGTTGCAGCTCTACAGGAAACACTGGGAAAAAAAGAGAATGAAATGCAATTTAATTTCTTTAAGTAAATATCTTTACTTGTAACCTGCTAGAATTTGGTAAATATTGATGCAAGATAATTGCTTTATAGTTACACATAATTTTCTATGAATTACATATATATCCTTTTACAATTTCTGTACAACGGGGGTATCATTTTTACCCGACACAATTTAGTCTCTATATTCAAACCAGACGCATGTTATTTGCTAAACTGAAGCACATTCATGACACTGTCTGATAAAAGACAAGTTTTGATTGGTTCACAGAGAGAAGGCAAATGTGTTTAAATCCCCGTTATTGAGGATCACCCTTTTACACCCTTCTAAGGCACTGATGCAGAGAGCAGTCAGTCACTGTTGTCTGTGCTTGTGCAAGAGAAGGTGGCGTCTGAGGAGGACGGCCGGGGGATCTGTGGGACAGTTTCAGCCTCTCTGAGTATATCTGAGTCTGAACATGTGCCGTTACCTTTATGACATAGAGGGTCATCAATGCAGTCTGAGAGTTCTGAGTTTTCATAACATGATTTGACAGACGTTTGGCTGTCGACGAGGCTCACACCTGATGCCTCGAGGTTTTTGTTTGATTCAGGTGAATCGAGGCCGTTCCATGATATAGGTGTTCCATCACAGCAGTCATGTTCACTGTTTTGTGGCACTCTAGGACAGAAAGTACTGCTGTCTTCAAGTTCTACTCCATTAGAGTCAGATTGGTCATTAAGAGTCGATGACGGCGGTGCATCCTCGCCACTCTCCTCGCCCTCGTCGTGCATGTTAGGAGAGGTTTTACCCAGCAGCACATGAGAACTAGAAATGTCCTCTGAAGAGCAGCTTGACGCTGTGCTGACAAATCCAACAAAGTCTCCGCTGGAGCTGAAACGAAGACCATGGACGGCTTCCCTGTGAGCTTCAGCTGTTTGGTTTTTATCTTCTCTCACACAATCTCCATCCTCAAAGCTTTTAGTCTCCTCCTGCTCATCCTCGGCAGGATCAGGACTTACGGCGTCGCTCTGCGTCTCTTGGGTCGCGTCGTCGTCTTGGTTCTGATCTCCCTCTTGTTGTGCAGCCGGATCCAGCCACGCGTCTCTCTGAGCTGGATCTGCCGGGGCGTCGCCTGAAGCCGGACTCTGACCTGTCGGAGTGGGTCGGACCGTTTGGTGGCACATGGGGCAGGTCTCCTGCACGTACAGCCACTTGCGGAGGCAGTTGCCGTGGAAGAAATGTCCACAGTATGTGATCACAGCAGAGGCCATTTCCTGTAAGGAGGAGAGACATATTTGACTTGACAACAATACCTGTAGACCAATATTTGGCTTAATGTAGTAGTAACATATCTATAATACAAAAAACAAGGAGAACCTACTGTATATATACACACTATAATGTTATTATTTTGCTTTTGTTATTATTAGGGCTGACCGTTGCCATGGTAATCAACCTCCAATTTCTTCAACAATGAAAATATTTGTTAATTGCAGCCCTACTTTCAGCCTCAGCAATCATTGTGCTGCTGTAACATGTGAATTTCCCCAATGTGGGTCAATAAAGTCTTTTATTATTTCCTCTTTTCTTGAAAAAGCAGCGTGAAAAGCTCTTAAACCAACAAACAGCAGGGCTTCAACATCTTCTCTGCAACTGTTGTTATCAACATCTTCTGTAGCTGCTCCCTTGACAATAAACTTGTCATCCTTGTAAAGGCCAAGGTAAAGAAAAACATCATTAACCGGTTTTAACAAAAAAACATGGCTGAAGGCCAAAGATTCGTGCCTGAACGGCGCGAGGAGAGGTGGGGCTTAACTGGAAAAACAGGATCAACATGACTTGAAGGTACACACATTGTTAATAAGTACTATACCGTATATACGCAGTAGTGTAAGTCACATGTTCTGTCATGTGAACGTAACGCTGGGCAATACTTCCAAGAGTCACAAGTTGTTTAACTCTATGTTGATATTGTGATGATATTTTGAGTATGAGTATATCGCTGGATAATGTACAGTGTGCCCGTTTAGCCACCTCTCTCAAACAACAGGAAGCACCGACTGTCCTCTTGTTACAAACCCTAGTCCAACTAATTCCTACATCACCGGTAAAGAACAGAGGCTAGGTCAGTTGTAATTTGTTTTTTTGCTGAATCACTCTGTGTGATAACAAGCTGGACAGGTTTTTCAAAATAAACTGCTTGGTTTCGGCAGATCACAGTTGATGAAGAAACATCTTTTCATTAGAAACAAAAGAATTAAATACTCGTATCAATGTGCACTCCAGTAAAACATAGATCGGAAATGTCTTAAATTAGACTGAATGTTTTATTATGTGCCATAGGAGTCAACTGCAACACTGGAAAAAAAAAGATTGATTTTGATATTTTAGTAAGGAAAAGTCATCGTATAGAGCTTCAATTCAAATAGAATCAATAACTCTCTAACTCGTATGGCAAGTAAAAGTTGGGGTGAACAACTAGACAGTGAGAAAACTTTAAAAAAAAATGTATTATCTGATCTGAGAAAGAAAAAAAAAACATTGTTCGTATAATTATGTAGGGCTGTACCAAATGTCATTTTTTTTTTTACATTCAATGCTTCTATTGAGATTTTCGAATAAAGCTTTGAATGTCTGTCGTCATATTTTATGACATCATCACCCCCAAAAAATGGTGAAAAATAGATTTTTTGTTATTGTGGTTATATAAATGTAATTTATGGTGCTATTAGATTGCTGCTAGACCGTCCCGTTAATACAGACGTGTGCCTCCTTTTGTGTCCCGCAAGCAGGAGAGCAAAGAGTTTTGACCTCAGTGAAAATGTTGTTTTTTCGAAAGGCTAAACGCTAGCAAATATGGATTGAAGCGGAATATTTCTTTAGATAACAACATGTAGTGAATTTTGGACATTATCTTTTTTTCAATAAATTTTGACTTCTGGACTTTACAACGCTCTGGAGTTATTGGAAATGTTTGGATCACTCGAGTCAGAAACAACTCAGCCACAACTGGAATCTAATTCTATAGTATATTACTAATACAAAGAAATACCAGATTTAAACAAAATTAATAGACATGCAAAAAAATAAAGAAGCTGCGCAGAATTTGAATGTCAACATTGTGAACGAAGCTTCGAACAATTCTGTACTATAAATATCTATATCTATAAATATCCCAGCAAACATGTGGCGTCGGGAAGACGTTCAGATCATGTCTGTATAACGTCCGTCAGTCCAGACCCACTTTTGTATGTCTGGTGGACGCGCAAGTTGGGTTCAATATTTGAACGTATGGTTAGGGGCCTTTTTGGACGTGTGCGGACGTGCAAAATGGGTTCAATATCTAGACGTCTGACTAGGATCTCTTTTGGACGTCTGTGGACGTGCAACTCAGGTTGACATCAATAGTTGAACGTTAAAAAAACGTCGCAAAAACTTTCATTCTGGCTCCTCAGTGGACGTCGTTTGGACGGTCGACAGAGACGTTAAATTGCTGACTTTTGGACGTGTCTTTGCTCAGCGGGATGACACTATAACTGGTCTGAAGGCAATAGACGATAAGTTAAAATCCTAAACCTCAAAACCTCTGCACACCTGTACTGCTTGCCCTTTGTGGTTTTGTGCAGACACTCCATGATCTGGCTTTAGATGTGACAGTGTGTTGTATAGTTTGTTCCCAGTGCCACTGACCTGGAAGCAGATGGAACAGACGTCGTTGTGCTGCTGCAGCTGTTGAGCCGTGGCTCTGGGGAGGGAGTTGATCTTCTTCGCCGCTTCCTGTCTGAGCAGGAAGCTCCTCCAGCCGGACTGAGCTCTGAGCCAGACGTTGAAGTACGAGTGGATGATGATGACGGAGGCGCCCATCCAGCTCCACTCGCCGAACAGCGACTCCCAGGTGCCGTACGCCACCACGCAGAGCGCCACCACGAACTCCAGCACCCTGCTGACGGCGTTCACCCAGTAGATCACCTCGTCCAGGCTCTCGATCGGGTCGGTGCGGAACAGCTCCACCATGAAGAGGGAGTAGATCAGCATAGTGCCTGTAACCTGGACAATTAATTGATTAGTTGTCAACTATTAAATTAATCCCCAACTATTTTGATAATCGTTTAATCGGTTTGAGTCATTTTTTAAGAAAAAAGAAGTCAAAATTCTCTGATTCCAGCTTCTTAAATGTGAATATTTTCTGGTTTCTTTCCTCCTCTATGACAGTAAACTGAGTATCTTTGAGTTGTGGACAAAACAAGACATTTGAGGACGTCATCTTGGACTTTGGGAAACACCGATCAACGTTTTTCATCATTTTCTGACATTTTATACACCAAACAACTAATTGATTAATAATAATAATCGACAGATTAATCGACAATCATGACTAATCATGACTGCACTCATTGTTACCTATCAAAAACTAGAAATACAGCACAACTATAGTAGCATAGGTACCATGGTTATTCACTGAGCTGCAGGTGAAGGGTGTAGGCCGAGCTTTCCATACAGCCAACTACTTATTTAAGTCCAGCCGGCTACTTTATTATATGAACTTTTTTGCTATGTGTGTACATTTTAGGACCTCTAGCTTCCGCTTCAAAACAATGCAAGCATGATGATGATAGAGAAATCTGTTTATATGTCCCGTCCCCACATACTTCATGAATGTTTGCGCGCCAGGGTTGGAAATTAGCAACAGCCACCAGCCAAATGCTGGTAAAATATGCAAGTGGCTGCTGGATTTGGATAAAAAAGTTAATTTCCGACCTTGGAGAGGTTGTGTCCTTCTGAGTAGAGAGCGTGGAGACGTCTTCAGTGTTTGACAACTATTAGCAAAATAGTTGATGACAAAACACATTTTCTCCTTTACAATAATCCACCTCATGTTTACAATCAGGCAGGCAAACTCACTGAAATATGCAATAATGAAGATCAGTGTATATGACGGAATAGTGGCATTAAAATCTACCAGAGGAACCAGATTTGTTCCCACTGGCTGGCTACTCAACATCCTTGTGGAGAGCCCCAGTGTAGCGTATGGAGGGTATAAATAATTAACAGTATTTTAAGTGTGTCAATCAAACTGCCCACATTCAGGAAGTTGTCATTGATTAAACAGACTTCAAGAATAAGTGATGGAATAAGTCTAACAAATAGGAACTTTAGTCAGAAATAAATTAATAAAAATGTCAGCTATTCAAAACATGTGAATAAAGTATTTAATGCCAAAGTAACTTATTAGTAGTTATTTTACTTCATTTAGTTGTAATGGAACTTAAAGTTTCAGTGAGGAACTTTTAACTGGTTATGAAATCAATTTAATCCTGATGCCTCTACATGACCGACATAAGTAAACGAGACCATCAGTAAGAAAATTGGCTATTTCTATATAGTTATTCTTAATGCTCGTCATCGGTGCCACCGGGTCCGAATCCCTGACCAAGGCATATTGCTGGGCCCGCTGGAGGGAAGGGAGGCACGGGAGAACCAGAACCAGGACTGTCAGACCCTGCTGCAGTAAAATGAGAGGTTTTCTAAAGGGACTCTGGTGCTCGGAAACACTACCGCTTTAGTCCAACACAAAATTAAAGTCCCTTATGTGCCACAAAGACTAATCCCGCTTCCTTTCTTCAACATTTCACAAGAAGGACATATAAAGTCATACCTGAAGGGAAGTCAGTATGCAGCTGGACACCAGTATAAGCAGCCAGAAGTCCATGTGGAAGAACTGGGAGATTTTATAAGCCATAAACACGGGGAAAACCAGCAGAAGCAGACACATGCTGAGGCCACGGAAGTGTTTCCACACACTCCTAGAAGCAGAAGCACAGAAGAAATGAGGAGAACAACACAAAATCCTTACAGAACTTCTGAAAGCGTTTTGTACTTTGTGCATCTAACATATTTAAAGTGGCAGTAGGCAGTATATTTTTTAGCATCATTGGGCAAAAATTCCATAATAACCTTTCAGCATATTGTAATTCAAGTGTTCTGAGAGATAACTAGACATCTGCACCTCATCATGGCTCTGTTTTCAAGCTTTAAGAAAATCTACACAGGTCATTTCAGAGAGAGAGCGTTCCTATTGGCTGTGCTCCGGTCATGTGACCGGAACTTGGCTTCCTTTAACAGATTTCACAATGACTGCCGCGTCACAAACTTTCTCATTTTACAGCTAAACCGTGCACTACAAGATGTTCCTGAAAACATTTTAGGCAAGAATTAGGCATTAACGTAACATAATATTGATTTATATTTGATCAGCGCTGCCTAGTTTGACCGTTTGGTCGGAGTTCGCGAGTGATTGACAGCCGGCTCTCATAGACAGCAGATGGACAGCAGACCTCAGATCAGCTCTGACTGCTTGTTTTCCTCAGGTCTGTGAAATCTTGCAGATGCCGTTAGGAACACCGGAGGACATAGAGGCAGATTTTTTTCAGGTTACCTGTTTCATATACTACTGTCAGGATACAGCGACAGTTTCATAAAAATATTTTTTTTTGAATCATATTTGCTCCAATCTTGCCTGCTTCAGCTTTAAGCTTCACCTACATCTTGCCAAAGAAACTATTTTAACCGTTGTTGCCGTTACCTGTTGCGGGAGGCACCCAGGGCCAGAATAACTGGATCTGTTATTTCGATCATCGACTGAAGAGTTGACGTCACCACGATGAAGAGGATGATGCTGAGGAGGAAGGTGCGCTGCAGTGCCTGCATATCTAACAGGCCCGTCTGAAGAGCGAGGAGGAGCAGAGTGACGCCTTCGGTCACGCCTCTGGAGACAAGGAACGTAAAGAATTATAATCATGACAGAGCAGAAGTAACATAGCAGCACTTTAGACTTTAGACTTGTAATATACTTGTAATTTCAGCTGTTTTTTGGAAGACAACACATAAAGAAACAAGACACTACTACAAACAAAACTAACTTCAAGTTTATTTTATTGTTTGCACTGTGCAACAGCTATATCACTTTTTCCTAAATATTTATTTTTTACATTGCTTACATTTGCTTTGTGAACATCTGTGTGCTTACATTATATTTGCCTTTATTTACTGAATCACTTCACATTTGCCGTAAAGTTTCATCTCTTATGAATAACACTGCTCTTTTTGTTATAAATCCTTTGTAATCAAAATGTCTGGACAGAATAAAAATAATGATGCTGTTATAATAAGTCAATTAATAACTTGACAGATAATCAATCAGCAACTTTTTTTTGCAATCAATTAATCATTAAAGTCATTTTTAAGCATAAATATCCAACATGAACTACTTCCAGCTTCTAAACAGTGAGCTGCTTTTCTTTGTCTTATGTGACATTAAATATCTGATATTAATTATCTTTGAGTTTTGGACTGTTGGTTGAACAAAACAAAGAATTTGAAGATGGGATTTTGGGAATTATATTTTTCACAATTGTATGATCTTTTATACAAAACAATAATCTATTAATTAAAAAAAAATAATCAGCAATAATAAAAAAAATTGGTAGTTGCCACCTTAATGGTTACAGTGACAGTAATTCTGCTGTTTGGGAAGTGAACAAAGGGAGAGAATGTTCTAGTTAACCTTTCCCTGAGCAGTTACTAGTAGTTTGTCTCTGGAAATCCCTTGCTTTCACTTTGTGACTCTGGCGCCCCCCAGTGGTGACTGACACCATCAGACTGACACCATTTATTCATTTTATTGTGTCCTCTGTATTTGTTTATGTGTCCTTTCTGTTTATAGTTGTATATTTATGTTTATTATTATTTCTGCATCTGTATCCTGTGAAGCAGTTTGTAACTTTGTTTTAAAAGGTTCTATATAAATAGAAAGAAAAAAAACACAACTCCAAATTAATAATAACGATCTCAGTAACTGCTGGATGTGTAAATAATAAGCTGTTTGCTAACAAGTTAAACTTAAAGGGTGATGATATGACAATGTTGTGCCACAAGTGGCCAAAACAATCTGTTATTGCAGGTTTAAATGTGGACCAAAAGGAGTGAATTGGTGATATAGTGTAAAACTGGAGAAAACACCTCACCTGTGCATGACGTTCTCATTCTGAACAGCTACGTAACCTCCCAGGTAGCACTTGCATAGGTTGAGCAGTCCGAGAGCGAGATAGGACACCACGAAGGTCAGACCCAGAAGAGAGTACGGGGTGGCACAACACTCAGAAACACTGCAGGGTTCAATAAGAAAACACCAAATTATAAACAAAATAACATCAGGTACAAACCTACATAAAGGAATAATAATAATAATCCACATGATGACATCCCACCTTGTGAGCAGGAAGAACATGATTCCCTGATGGCCCGCTGAGGCGTTGCCAGACATGGTGTCTGAGCACAGCTGGACGATGAACAGAACAAACCAGAAGACACTGAAGAGCACTGGGACGGCAAACTGGTTCCACAGAGAGATTCCCACAGCCAGAAGTCTGTACAGCTCGATCACCTGAGGGACAGGAAGCCAGTGATGTGACGACAGATAACCAAAATAACAGTAATCACACAGCATATTTTTTATCTTGTGTGACAGAGAAACTGTGGGTCATGTTGCATTACAAATACATAAAAATCATAGAAAAGAAACCTGTATTAAATGAAACATTGATAACATCGTATCACAATATAGCATGTTTTCTGGTAATTCAATAAATATTATGAAATAAATAGTATACTTCTATGTGAATTAAATAACAATAAAATAAGGAAGCCTTGTGAAAGTACATTTCAGAATAAGAGTACCTCCAGCTGCAGCAGCTCTGAATAGGCAGCCTTTGCGAGGCGATATGGCACGAAGAGATGTGAGAGGAGGAACACGGTGATCCCCGCTGCGGTCAGCCCCATGGAGAAAGTGTTGACGGTTAACAGCGTGGCGTGATGAGCAGCGCAGAGTCGGGCCAGCAGTGGGAGCATGTGAGCGGAGAACAACCACACCTTTCTGGTCTTCATCAGGAAGGCACACAGCGTGCTGAGAATAATCTGACCTGAACAGAGAGAAACATCAGGATGGTTGTAAAGCTTTTACTCATAAAAAAACGTATAGCTAGATAATGTGATCACGACCATAGATTGTAGTTAAGGGAGACATTTGGTTTTGAAGGTCATCAGTTATCAGTCATTTCATGTCAAGCTGAATCAGTGCCCTTCAATCATACTAGAGTTAGACGATTAATCAGACATTTTACAAACTATTGTTATCGGTGGAACTGGGTTCCGATAGTGGCTGATGGCTGCGCAGCTGCCACTAGTCACATTAGGACGTACATCACCGTTTTGCATGGAGGCTCCATACACAAAGTCAAGGTAGAGGGGGAGAAAAAAAGTTTCTATCTCGAATACTCAACACTTCCAGCTTTTTGTCCACAATACAAAACAGACAGACAGGGAGGAAAAGAAATCCTTCACTAGGGCTGTCCCGAATACCATATATTGGACTTCGAAGCTTCGGTGAGTAATATTCAAAGGTATTCGAAGCTTCGCTTTGCGGCGCGGCGCAGCAAACTGACATGTTCTTCCGTCTGTCTGTCTGTCTCCATTTCCACCGTTTCAGTGCCCGGGACAATGCTTTACACACAAACAAACAGCGATGTCTGTCTGAGAATAACTAATAATAATGAATGTTGAATATGAATAATGAATAATGTTATGGAATTATTCCTTATTTCATGAGCTATTTGGGGATTAATACATTATTATTATACAGTATACTTATATATAAACAAAAAACGAAGCATTTGAATACTTTAGAGGTCGAATATCAGCCCTATCATTCACTGTTACTTTAACTTGACGTTCTCTCTTCCAAATAATGCAATAATATGAGTGGCATTTAACAATGAATGAGATCCGCAACAGAAGTAATCCTGGCCAGTCATACTGTAAGTCACAGAACGTCGCCCATTGTAAATAAATAGAACA